>SNQJ01S0004804.1:295164-325304 GCA_010110895.2 Picea sitchensis
CCTCTAGGAGATATTTCTTGTTCTCGGGCAGGGCACTTTGGTAATTCTATGATCCTTGTTACCAAAGATATGTTCTTATGAAAATGCTATTGGAAATACTTTTGCTCTTGTTGTTCTTGTTCTGGGCATGTCACAGACGATAAGCTTTGAGAAGGAGCTAGAGTGACAATTGCAAAACATGGAGTAGATGACTCCATCAAGTGATGAGGCAGGTGATCTCACCAAGTACCAATTCTAAAGGAAGCATGGTAAGCAAAAGGAGTTTTGAAGATCGTTCATTCAGATGTGTGTGGACCAAATGTCAACCTCCTCACTAAGTGGAAGACAAAGATCTTGAGGTTCGATAATGGAGGAGAATACACCTCCAAGGAGCTTGTTTCCTTTTGTAAAGCAGTCGGGATTAGGAGGGAGCTAATTGTCCCACATAATCCTCAACAAAATGGTGTGGCAGAAAGAAAGAACCGATCCATTGAAGAATTTGTTAAGGCGATGATGAATGACCAGAATCTATCCATGTTTCTATGGGGAGAAGCAGCTATGGAAGCCGTATATGTTCAAAATAGAAGTCCTCATCGTATATTGAAAAACATGACTCCAGAAGAAGCCTTCTCAAGAAAAGAAGCCAAGTGTTGAACACTTGAGGATCTTTGGTTGTCAGTCAAGAAGAAGGAATGGAAAGAAGCTATGATGGAAGAATATCAATCCATCATGAAAAATGATGTATGGGAAATCGTACCTAGACCTAAAGGAAAGTCTGTAGTCACTTCAAAATGGGTTTACAAGATAAAGCATGCAGTAGATGGGAGTATCGATAAATACAAGGCAAGATTCGTGGCTAGAGCATTCTCCCAACAGGAGGGAGAAAACTATGATGAGACGTTTGCTCCAATTACCAAATACACCTCTATTAGAGCCATCATATCTCTTGCAGCATCCATGGGATGGAGTTTACATCAAATGGATGTAAAGACCGCTTTTCTCAATGGAGTAATTGAGGAAGAAGTATACATAGAGCAACCTCAAGGTTTTTGAGGTACACCCGAGAGAAACCCATGTATGGAGATTAAAGAAAGCCTTGTATGGACTCAAGCAAGCTCCAAGAGCTTGGTATGCACGAATTGACAGTTACTTGATGAGACTTGGATTTTCCAAGAGCTATGCTAGTCCATATCCTTATTACAAGGTTGTGAATGATGCACCTGTGATCCAACTACTATATGTTGATTTGTTTTCGGCAGGTGTAGAGCCTCTCATTATTCAATGTAAGAGGGAGTTAGCCTCTAAATTCGATATGAAAGATCTTGGTCTCATGCCTTATTATTTGGGACTAGAAGTATAGCAGAAGCGTGGTGAAATCTTCCTAGGGCAAGGGAAGTATGTTGTAAAGATTCTTCAGAAGTTTGGGATGATGGATTGCAAATCCATGGCAACTCCCATGGTGACAGTTGAGAGACTCTGATTCTGATCCAGTAGACTCGTCCCTGTACCGACAGTTGATTGGCTCATTGATGTATTTGGTGAATACCCGACCGAACATTTGCTTTATTGTGAACATGTTAAGTCAATTCCAGGTGGAACCTAGACATGAGCATTGGATAGTTGTAAAGCACATTTTAAGTTATCTTCATGGGACGCTAAATTATGGTTTGAGATATGCCTCAAACAATAACGTACAGCTGCATGGATTTACTGATTCAGATTGAGCAGGGAATGCAGATGACAGAAAGAGTACTTCTGGTATATGTTTCAATTTGGGCTCTGCTATGATATCATGGGCTAGCAAGAAACAGAAGTTTTTCGCACTCAGCACTGCAAAAGTAGAGTATATTGCAGCTTGTGATGCTTGTACGGAAGCAGTATGGCTCCGTAAGCTGGTTTATGGACTATATGATTAGGTGTTCAATTCGACTGTGATATATTGTGATAATCAGAGCTATGTGAAGCTTTCAGAGAACCCCGTGTTCCATAACAGGTTGAAGCACATTGAGATCAAGTACTATTTTCTTCGTGATAAAATCCAGAAGGGAGAAGTGATTCTCCAGTATATCTCCACCGATGAGCAGACAGATATTTTAACGAAGCCTCTGTCCAAGATAAAGTTTGCATACTTGAGTGACAAGCTGGGACTCGTGGAGATTGCTCCCTTGGTTGAAAGGGAGGAGATGACTTCCTCGACTAGGAGGGAGTGTTGATATATGGCATCATGGATAGTCAGTGTGCTGGTCGACAGACATTCTCCAGGTGGAGAATGGTCCAGGCAGAACAAATTGTTGGTAAACAGACATTCTCCCTGTGGAGAATGGTCCAAGTTGACAAATTGTTGACGTATCATGGACTGGTATTTTCCTAAGGCACAGATTGTGGCCCGATTAGGAAAATGGTCCAGGACCGATATTCTCCTGAGGCACAATTAATGGCCCGATTAGGTTGAATAGTCTACCCCCTAAGGACATGGCGTCCCGATTAGGGTGGTTGATACGGGACCGATATTTTCTAAGGCACATATGGGTAGAGATTGATCTCTATGGTACATATGGTGACCAGATTAGAAAATAGTTCAAGACTGACATTCATATAGGAATGGTCTTTGTAGCCCATGGCATGGCTTTCAGCGTCTGGGAGGATTGACAATCTTCTAGGACTTATGTCTGGATTAGAAGAATGGTCCTTGTAGCCCATTGCGGGGCTTTCAGCATCTATTGGGACAGCTATTCTTCTAGGACGTATGTCCAAATTAGAAGAATGATCCCTGTATCACTCTGTTGAGTGAGTGACTTATGAAAGACATTGTTGAGTGCGTTGAGTCCAACACATGACTTATTTAGAATCATGCTCGATTACTCGGATGGAGTATGGCCTTGAGAGATGATGCAGACAATGATATGATGTGATGCCAGGAGACTGTTGTACTGCATGGTGATAGCTTGTTGCAGTGGAGACTGTGTGTCTCTAGACTCTAAACAGTAGCTATGTACTACTCTGGTGGATGTGTTCCACTGGTAGTGATTATATGTCACTATATAGTAGATGTGCGCTACTAGGAGTGGTTGTATACCACTGGATAGTAGTTGTGTACTACTATGGATCAACATTGTTGTGATCTCTTGGATGGCATTGTAGTAACTGTGTACTACTACTATATTGTCATGGAGATTACTAGTAGTGTTGAAGGTGTTTCGTACGCTGGTGTGTCAACCAGTAGTGTTGGAGGTGATTGCCAGCTAGATGGATAGTGATGAGGTGATTGCCAGCTAGATGGATAGTGATGATGATGCTCGTGACTTGATCTGCGTGAACATGAGATAGCATGTGTGGCTATGATGATGCTACCTGTAGAATGGTCTGCAATACTATTTTGCCCATACCATGTGAAATGGATGGATGTGTTTGAGACCATTACAGTTAATACCTCCCTAGCTAGGAGGGAGTGTTGATATTATGGTGGTTGCGGGAGGTATCAACCTCCATGTGTAACCTCTGACTAGAATAGAATATTCTGGAAGCTAGAGAAACCCTAAACAGATGTGTAAAAACCCTAGAAGACAAGTCGGCTCAATAAAAGAATTAATATTAAAGTATTATCCTCTAAAAGACAAGTCGGCCCAGACAGGTGACAAAAACCACTATAAATAGAGGGTTCTTGAGCTCATTTGTTCTCACTCACTTCACTCACTCTCTCAGTCAAGTCTAGCGCAAGTTTGGAGTTGCAATTGCAAGTTTGGAAGGTGGATCTTCTGGAGTGATTCTTGGTCTCTCTCTCTAACGATATCTAGCCTAAGATATGCGCCTTACCTTCTAGTATCTCTTGGTGGTATTCTTGGTAAGTGCAACTACAACTGCAATTGTTGCAACTGCTACAGCTGAGTATTGTTTTTGTTCTGTGGCTTTGGGACTTTCTGTCTGGTGAGCTATCTTTGTTAGAAAGATGCGCTCTCTTGGTTATCTACCGGTTCTAGTATGGCTTTCCGGAATCATTCTATCTAGCAAAGGTTAAGGTGCTAGGGGGTTGCTGCATGCCTATGGTTGGGTGACAATAGTGATATTGTCTATGGAAAACGAGTACATTGAAATATTCTAACACTCCCAAGGGAAGAAATGGGTATTGATTTCATTCCCTGTGTAGGTTGGAAAAATGGCCACCCAACAAAATTAGCCACAAAACCTCATCCAGCTCTTTTTCCTTTATTTTGATGGATAACATATGGAACATGTCAATGCATTATTGGAATGTTTTCCCTCCAATTTGGCAAAGATAAGTCATTTCTTCATAATTTCTTTGCAATGCCCAAAAGGGTCGAAACATTCACAAAAGACCTTATTAAAATGGCCCCAACTCCAGATGAAAGCCTTCTGACTGTTTGCTAGGTTACAAATGGAAGCTTGCCATCATGTTAATGCTTGATACTTGTTAGCACCCAAAATGGATTTCTCTAAAATCTATTTGGGGCACTTATCAGAGATGGTTTCGTGGGTACATTACCGGATGCACTGGTTGGTCGATCCATCATTTGGCATCAACAATTTGGGAATGCTTTTCAAACTTGGCACATGGTCTAAGGTGTTTAACTCTCAAGGGTTGATGGTTGGACAGGTTTTTGGACAGGTAGTTCATATACAGGTATATCCAGAGAACACATCACAGTACACTCTCATATCAGTTGGACAAATTTTCAATGGCAGCAGATGCCCCATACCTGCAGATTCATTGCTGCATTTAGAGCAGGTATAGGAGGTCAAAGCAGTGTTGCCAACATTGTGTCTGCAAAAATATCGCCGAGGGTCCAGAAAAGAAAATATCAGCAACATCGGGGAAAATATCGGAAAATGTTGGCAAAATTAAAAAAATACAAAAATATTCATTTTTTCAAGTTTTTAAACATCTAAAGCAACAACAACATCAAATAAATGCATTGCCACATAAATATGAAAAGAGAACTGATATATAAGATGTATAAGATTCCTAGTAAACTAGAATACATCACACATCACCATTGAATCATGTCCTCGCTAGTGTTATCAGAACCAGACCAGTCATTGAACTGTTCGACCCCAAAATTCTGAACTGGACCGGAACCGGACCAAAAAACCAATCAACCAAAAATTACATAAAATATTCAAATTTTGAAAAAAAACATATATATTCATGTGCATCCATATGAATCCAAAGCATTATACATAAATATGCAAAGTTTCTCATGTATATAGCAAGTAAGGGTGGATATAACCAAAATAGAACCGAGTGCAATTCATCTCTGAACCAAAATACATCAACAAAGACGCTCTAAATGGCCTCTAGAGTCCAAAAAAATCATGCTACAACAAATAACTACATATCATCAAAATCATTGCCTATATTAGGATCCTCATCATCAGTGTTACCCTCTAAGCATTAAAATAAGATATAAAAAGCTTAACATGCCTAATAAGTGATTTTACTTGAGTAAAGGGTACATTTTACTAGGGTCATGACAGAAGAGTTCAACAATCAATGCCACCAACATTGAGGTACATAGAGGGATTGGTGCTCTTGACTAAATGCCAATTCCATACCCTCATACATGATAGAATCAAATGGAAATGTTGCAATACTGCCAATCTTGAAATCCTGAAAACTGTTAAGTCTGCTGAATTTTGAATGGGACCTAAAATTCTACTTTCTCCATATGAAATCCAAAGAGGTTGGAACGACTCTCAAACATCCTGAAACAATTAATGTTAATGTTAAAAATTTAAGTAAAAGGATGAAAATGAAAGACAAAGGAGAATGACACTTTTACTAGGGTGGCTAAAATGGAGGGGTAGGGAACCTCCTTTGTTCTCCAAACCCTCTCCTCCTCGTCTTTGGCTAAAGAAAAAATGTTCTCTTTCTCCTTTGCTCTCCGAACCCTCTTTTTGTTTACAAAATGACAAAAAAAACTAAGTTTTCGGCTTTATTTTCAGGCCTGTCCATGTCTTGGCGATTTTTCAGTCATCTCGCGATATTACCGAGCGGTAATATGGCCAATACCTAAAATGGCGATAATATCGCAATGTTGGCGATATTATCACGATTTTGGTAACACTAGGTCAAAGACTCCTAAAATGTGTGGTCAGATCGGTGCCTTTTCAGTTTCTTGATTTCAAGACTGATGATTTCGTTTCTTGAAAATTATTAGGGTTTCCCAAATGTATCTGAATTGAAATGTATACCTGCACTGGAGTAAGAACAGCGATACGAGATGCCATGGCCCATCGCAACTCACGTATGTCACGCATTCTCTTCCATTCTGTCATTCCAGAAGCCCAGCACCTGGAGTTCAAGTCAATCTCTTGCTTCGACCAAGCTCTTCTTACCCCATCCTTTTCAACTGGTCCAATCTGCAAACCATCTTTGTTAACAAAAAGCCATTCCTTGGGTGGCTCCATAAATGCAGTGGCAGCAATTAAATTGGATTGCAAAGGAATTGATGTCCTCTCAGATGCCTCGTGACTTGTTGTGAGAAGATCTACAGCTAATGCACAACCGCCAACTGAAACGCATGCCTCCACATTTGCTGGAACTTTCATCAGTACCTGTGCCCAGAAGATAGTGACAGTAAGAACACAAAACTAAAAATGCCACCATTCCTAGTCCACACAATTACTGATATTTTTGCTTATACAATAGGAGATCGGAACTTTGAGAATGTTTTCCTCTCACCAAAGAAATGATGCATCTAAGAAAGAGATCAAATTAACATGAAATTAGCCGTGATTACAAAGACTAGATCGCCAGTGTATGAACACATGCTACCAAACTCCGTAACATAACATCAAACTCACTTTTTCAGATAGGAAACCTCTAACACAGTATTAGTAGTTCTTTGTATCCAGTTAAGGTTACTTTGATAAAAACTTTCACGTTCCATGGCATCTTTTGGAAGAGAATCAAACTGTTTCACTGGATAGATCTGCCCAGCTCAACTATCAAAGCATTAGCAAAGATCTTGGATAGACAATATCTAGGAAAACTCTAAATAGAACTAATGACTGGACCAAGTCAAAGGAGCTTATTTATTTCAAAAAGTAATCCTACTACATGAGTTGTAACAACAAAAATCACCTGTTGGAACATAATTGACACACTAACAGATAACGTATTTTGATAGCATGCATCAAACAGATAAAGACAGCAGAGGTGAAATTTAAACCTTTTTAACCAAATCATTGTCGCAGCAATTAAAAAAAGAATAACAAATGACTCGATGTTAACAACTTGCCAATAAAACTAATAGAACTAGATGACACTGAAACAAAGATGTTGAATAGAGTATACAGTTGCAACCATAGGGAAGAAATCCCTAGACAGTAATTAGTAGGAATCCAACTCAACATGCAAGCAGACAGTGGAATGCTACCTTCAAGAGTAACAACAGACGGTGTCTAAGTGCTCTGTCATTTGTTCTATCAAGTAACACAGTAATATGTGCAGTGCCATCAAAAGGACCTATTGCCTGATAATGCTGATCATAAACAATTGTCATTGCCCTTGCACAAAGTTCCCTAACAGATGAACCTCCACCCCCACCAAAACCATCCAACCTTCCCACATCACACCAGTCATCTGATGCACCTAACTCATCTGGAGCTGCACCTTCAACAGTAAGTCCTACATCTGCATCACAGAGAAACCTGTGATATAGTGCTCTGAAGAAGGCAACTGGATCTCTCAGAGGAAAATCCTGAGCTCTGCCTCCAGCTCCACTATCAAGCAAAAGACGTAGGTAATACTGTCCAACACATACTTCTTTTGATAAACTAGGATATCGTACAGAAAATTCCGTATAATTCCAAGATAATTGAATTGCAGTCTCCTGGCCCATGCTCTCCTCGTCTGTGTGACCTCCGAGACTGAGAACATCCTCGGTGCGTGCTTTCTCAACATCTAAATTATGAACTTCTGCCTGAAGAGCCTCTCTTAGCTCCTGTCTCGTCCGCTCATTCCATATCAGATCTGCACGATTGTGATCAAGACTAAATTCCCTCCAAAATTCAGGCCAGTTACAAAGAAGTCTGCCAGAGCCTACAGGTGTATTTTCTACAACCACTTGTGCTGGTGCAGGAAAAGTCGATTGTGAAGAAATACCTGCATTGGCATCATATTCAACTGAGTCTGACGTAATTGAATTCCCCAACTGTGATGATACAAGAAAAGAAGATCCTCTAAAAGGCACAGAGGCTGTCGCATCATCACAACCTGTATTTCCAGCAGAAGAAACTGCATTGACTATAGGAACAACAGAGTTTCCAGCAGAATAAGTTGAACCCTGTCCCACCTGTGAGTTTCCATTCAAGTGCAGGAAGCCATCTGCAGCCCGTGATACAGCACCATGAATGTGTTTAGAGGGTTCATAAGAAGAAACATCTTCTGCCTTGTTAGAAGAAGCTGGATTGTAATCACTAGCACCCTTCGCCCTCACAATACGCCCTTTTCGACGCTGAAGAATGCGCCTCTGCCTACGTTTAGAAGAAGTTACTGCCTGGTTAAGTTGTACCTGCCCATCATCATTATCATCCTCAGCTGGACGTGTATGTAGATATGCAACAAGCCCCGGAGGAAGCATTCGTGACAGTAGATCCAAAGCAGGCTGATAGGAATCTGCCCACAAAGCTACAAGCTGCCGACTAACTTCACGACGCTCACCAACAGGAAGGAAAAATGCATGTACCAGATGTCGTAGTAAAGCACCATCACGTAATGCAGCATCACGCATCGACTCAGCCGCAATAGCATCCTCCTCTGCAATCGTACGCATGATCACTGCTACAGTTTCTCTTACACTTTCTGCGGGATGCCCAAACAAAGCAAACAATCGACGCCGCAAGCCAGCTACTTGACGCAACATTTCCACAAATGTAGTAAGCTGTGTTGTCTCACCCAGAGGTTCACACAGCATTGCCTCAAGAACTTCCACCACTGCCATTGTTAGCAAAGGTGATACTGACACTGGCTTGAGTCTATTGACAAGGATAGTTACATAAGTTTGATGGCCAAATAGCACTGATTTTGTGTGCATGGAAGTAGCATGATGCTCACCCTTAGAATCCAGTTGCAAATTTGTTTCTCCAGTACCACCTCCGATAAGCATGGCCACCAGCCCTGCTGCTTCTGCTGCTACTCCTTCTGAACCACTTCTCAGCAAACCCATTATTCTGATTACAGCAGCAGGAATTGACAGAACAGCTGAAGCTGCGCTAACTGATGTCAGCAAGCGACGTAAGCATGCAATAAAACCCATAAGAGTTGCAGATGCTTTGGGAGAAGGAGGTGGTGGTGGTGGTGATTCTGGCGGTAAGTTTGGAGGAGCTGGAAGCATTGTCATCAAGGCCATTAACGCCACCTCTGGGACTTCTGTATTTGGCAAGACTCCACTATAAGGAATGCAAGCATTAAATTCTCTGACTCTGCGCCACAGTTTTGCTCTTGATCCAGGAATAGATCCACCTTCAGCTACAGCATCTTTGGCTGCAGCTGCTAGATGTTTCAGATGCATAGCCTCACCTTCAATATCCGAAAAAAGTCGCTGTGCTGGACTTGCAACTTGTTGAGGTTGTGGTGAAATTCTTCCACAAGGAGGATTAAGACAATGGCCAGGCATAGTCAATCTTGGCAAAATGGGAATGGGGCACTGTCTCTGCACATAGTTAATGAAATGGATACAGTTTGAGTACTTCCCTCACAAGATTTAGAATAAAACATTTTATGACTCACAAGCAACATCCCAATCATGTTTTCCTAATCAAATATGTAACCATGAATGATGAATGACAAATAAAAAGAAAACCACAATAATGTGTACGATCTGCCCAAGTGCTGCACTTCTTGCAAAATTTGGCTCAAGACTGTTGGGAACAAAGGTATTCAGCAAAACAGGATCCTTTCCATGGAACTAAATCACTGCAATCCAAACAGTGATCTCAGATGAAATATAAGTTGTTAAAAGACTATATCCACCTACTTCTGTTTGCAAAACATCTCGAACTGCTGCAAGCAAGTTGTCGCGGGAAGTACTTGCATAGACCTGAATATGCCAAGCCATAAAAATCAAAATGCTTCAATTGCAAAGTGTCATTGGTAAAAAAAAGTTGAACTCTTTTTGCTTTTACTTACGTGAATTGGACATCCATCATTGAATTCAATAGCAAACATTTGTGGCTCTTCAGCAAAGCGAACAAGAGCAGCCACAGCAGACAATGGGCGAACAATGACTGCCTGCATCCAACATGAACACAAGCTTGTAAATATTTTTTTAAGCATAAATGCTGAGAAAACCTAACGAAATTCCCCAACATATACTAGTAAGTCCTATAAAAATCCTTTAAGCCATTGTATTATGCAGAGCAGATTTCTTGCAACAAAAAGGTTGGGAATCAGGATTATCATTTTAGATTCTGTCTTTACTTTGCACTTTTCATGATTTGTAAGCATTCTATTTCCCCATTTTGTCTGTTAAATAACAAATTATAAGCTCATCAGACTTCTCATGGCTGTGAAATTTTGCCTATACTAATTTCATGCTTCCATTATTCAATGCTTTGTGCTGCTTTGAATTAATCATGACTCCTGAAACTTAGTATGCCAAAACACTTCAGAACAAAACAGTAGTAGAGGCAGAGGTCTGCACCTTTCTAGCACAAATTAAATTAATATTTCAACAATTTATATATTTCTTATCCAATTCAAGTAACTTGATTTGATTGCCAGAAAGACCATTCTGTAAATTGAACAATAGTATAAAATGCAATCACTTAAGATATGATGTCCAAACCATCATGCAGATACTAACCTCATAATTGTCTGGTCGACGTTCAACTAGTGACATTTTCGTCAATATAAGTTGCCGAGATACAGCATCGCCCTTCTCACCCAGCCCACCTTTGGGCCCAACACCCAAGGTTAATCCCAGAGTGTTAGCAGTTCCATGAGCAGCAGACCGTAGCCTTGTTACAGACCATTCCCCCAATGGAGTTTCTTCCGCACCAACCGCAACCTTGGCTACTCACAAAGCCCAATATAAAGATGGATTAGGCAATAGAGCCATCCTATTTGAAAATTTATGAAGATAGAAAAAAAAATTGAAAATATGAGAGGGAGCCCAATCTTAAATCAACATATCCCATACCAAGTAATATCAAATATTCACTATAATCATTGTCAAATTAATGCCCATTCCTCATACCTTCCAAAGATTTGCATCAACATTTAATGGCGATTTAAAAACTGATCAAATAATCCCTATTTACTATGGTTATAAATATCCCACACATGCATATCAAGCAAAAAGGTATTTCAGCTGCAATAAATGTGATAAAACTTTCAGAAGACAGAAAATAGAAGTCTATCCAATCCACAACAGAAGAAAACATCTTATCAAAGGGACGAGTAAAATACATTTAAACAATATACATGAAATAGAGAAAATAAAATTTCAGTTTTTAATCCGTTACTTGTTAACTTGTCAGTATCCAATTTGTAATTTCTAGTTTTCCCACATACTATATTTCCCATTATGTAAGGCATGTGACTGAGAATTGAGAGAGTAAATGTTTATAATTGCTGTATCTTAGGAATTTTGTTAATGTCAGCTGTGTAATATTGTTAAAATATCATTTTACATAGTTTTAAAAAATCTATGATGAGGTCATACAGTAATGTTATAATTTATTAAGTCATTAATTAAGAAGTTATGTATTGGATATTACGTAACTTATAATGTACCTCCCTCTCTCCTATTTATTATAACTTTACATCCTGAAATAAAATCATTGGGGCACTATTCTCTCTTTCCTGCACTAAGTCTCCTTCATGATCTGCATCCTCTAGATCCTCAGTCAACATACATTGAAGGTACTCATTGCTCTCAACTTTCAAGTCGTGACTCATTTGTAGGATTTGTAACTATAGGCAGCCCCATAAGGCCATCTGGTTGGACCTCATCATCCAAACATATACCATCATCTGTGAATTGGTCTCATTTCTTAAAAGACCTTCCTTGTACCTTGGTCCTTCTAAGGAAAAATATGAAGGGTACCATGAATGTAAACTAAGTTTTTGCCTTCCTCAATCCCAATCTCAGTTTCTCTTCACTGAATCAATTAAGTCATAAGCACTTTAATTCTTCTCACGGACCAAAGAATATCACCGCCAGGGAAGTGAAAGATGTTACTACTTCCACCAACTTCCTTTTTTATGTGAGATTAATAACGGGCAGCCTTTTAGAAATGTTAAACAACAAAGATTGACGCATATACCATGATCATCATAGAACGAACAAAGAATATCAAGTTGCTTTTCAAGAGTGTTATTGTGTGAGATAAGAAAAAAAAGTCATCAACAAATAACAGAATGGCAACAGAAATCCCAAATCCTGTGCAGCATGATCACCATGTAGAAAATCATGGAGGTGAAGAAAGGCACCAAATCCATCTAAGATGATGAAGTATAGAATCATTTTGTTGGCATGAATATGCTGTGAAAACATAGTGATGAGGACCCTCTCAATGTGGCTCCAACCTATCTGACTCATACATAGGCCGCAACCCTACGTCCATAAAGAATAGAAGAGGTCATTAAAGTCTGTAATAGCAAATATTGGCCCAAATGTCGTAGAACTGGAGCTGAAAATAATGTCTTTCCAAGATTGTTAGTTCTGTGTATCCCTTAATAAACCTTGCTTTTATTGCTAATATCAAGCTAAATAACAGGCGAAAGAATACCACCCCCAAGCAAGTGTAAGTTTGTAACGTATTACTACTTCCATGTAATTCTTTTTTTATGTGAGATGAATAGTGGACAAAAGCCAAAGTTTTTTACTTATCAAGATTGACTCGTAAACTATGATAATCATAGGATGTACTAAGAATCAGGTTGCTTTAAAGACTGAAATTGTGTGATATAAGAAAACAATACTGTCAACAAACAACAAATGGCAATGGAATCCCAAAGAGAAAACCAACCACCTCTCTCCCACAATTTTAAAAATGATATCTTCTAGTTCATCAATATAAAGCCGAAAGAGCATGGGTGAGTGGTCACCCCTACTTTACTCCTAAGGTAAAATGCGTGTCATAAGTAATGCCCATTCTAGCATGAATGTAATCAACAATCATCTCATATAAGAAGCCCCAAACCTTGAGCCTTTGGAAGCACTAGTGCCTTGGAAACTATATCAATAATGGTTGCAAGAAAAATATGTTGTCACAAGTACAATGGTTCCTTTTGAAACTTACTTAAGCTTTAGCCTAGAGATTCTTAGTCTCTGCCCACTTAGAAATATATTCATACAAAGTTGTGAAAAAGAGCTTCGCCAATATATGTCCAATCATAATGATCCACTAATTGCCTAGCTCATTCTAATCTCCAAATTTGAACATCAGATAAGTGATATATGATGTCCAAGAGGGGTGAAATAAAAGAATGTAATGTACTAAAAAAATTGCAATATGAACTAAAAAAATAGCCAGGCTGCATTTGAGAAATTCAGCTTTCAGGTGTTCTACATCTTGGGCTTTGTTAGATAAGATAAGATAAAGATAAAATAAATGTATTAATGTCCAACAAATGACCATTGAAGTAGGTCAATGGGACTGTTAGGTACAATGATGTCTATACAAAGTGGGAGCGCTAAAGCAGCCCCTGTATAAAGGAAAGAAGCAGAAAGAAAAACAGAATAGAAGTCTAATATAAAACCTAGAAAGCCAACTCCAAAGATAGAGATGCGATCCAAGAGAGAGATGTACAAGGTGAGTGGATCTGGAGTCTATGGCACCAATTGTACGAGCCTACCCTAGTCCATTGGAACTGTTATCCACCAGTTTGCACAAGCTGGATTTCCTGAAGAGCTGCCAAAGAATGAGCAATCACTGTTCATATGTCAGAGTTCAGAATTCAAACGGTTTTATGAAAGACCACCTTTTTCCGCATTTCCACTATTGTAATAAATGTCTTGAGTATGAGATATTGTAAAAGGCTATAGGCCACCTAAGACCTAGGAGTGAGTACTCTAGAGTGTTTTTTTTACTTGTTAATTATTTTTTCTGCTTGCCTTTGTGAGCGATTAAATAGTTTCTAAGTTTTTTCACTCAGAAGATTGACTCCAGAGCCAGAGTATGTGTTGGCGATCAAGTCTTGGCATGGAAAATCCAATGTCTAGTATCTAAATGTATATGAGCTCATACTAGGACATAATGATTGAGTCATTTGGAAATTGCGGCTAGGTTTGCTAGGTTTTTTTTAAGTTTTTAGTGAATTAATTAAATTTCCGCAAAAACGGAATTTATTAATTCTAAGTCAATAAATTGTAAAAATATGGCATCAAACATTGTCAGATGTCATATTTATAGTCGTTTTTCAGTCCAAAGTATCATGTAGACCCCTATTTCCCATCTTTCGAGACAAAAAAAATGATTATTATCACTAAAAAATCAAAATTACTCTAAAAATATGGAAAAAGGGTAATTAAATTAATCTCCTATTTTTTAAGAGAATTGGGGAACATGTTTGAAACATGTTTTTCTCCTATCACCAGTTGACTAGATGCCTAAGGCAAGTTAGCTAAGGATGAGGTCGACTTGTTTGAGTTATGTGGACTTGGGGGAGATCCCAATGTGGGAACTCTACCCCACATGCCTATGTGGCGCACCCTAAAGCATGGGCGCACATCCCAATGGCCCACGCATTACCTAAACTACCCCTCCACTCACACTCACTCCCACTCTCACCTCACATCACTCGCCCTCCACTCCACATCATTCCCTTTCACCCTACACCACTCCACATACACTACACTCATCTCCCACACATCTACCCACTCACTAGTGCGCCACTCCCTCATCACCCACGCATTTCCTAAACCCTAACCCTAACCCTAGCGCATGTCTACTTTGGAAGTATCACCTCAAATGTTATTTAAACAGGGTCGACCTCTCCTCAAACTAGTTCACTTTAGGCAAGCATTTGTACTATTGTTGTAATCATTTTTGGAATAATAAAAGACTTGGGAGCTATCTTTGGTGTGTGGACTCAAATGTGTGGATGCTTTGATCTAATGCAATTTTCTTCAGTATCTTATATTTCAGTTTTGTGATTAAGTTGTAAGGCTTTGAAGGTATGCTATCATACAGTAGAATAAGATTAATCTAGTTTGATTTATCTTGTTTCTTCCTCATCTCATAGACTTTTTACATTGCATGCTTTGTTTTCGGTTAAACTAACATGCAGGTTTGAGCTTTGTTGTGTAGGGAAGACCTTTAACAATTTTGTTGCAGGATTGAAGTAGATAGTTGCAGGTTCCTCAAGCTTGGAGGATTGACAGGTTGTTTTTTCAACCGTCATTGTCCAAGAGATTCAAAGATCGAGCTCCCTCTTCTTCACATCAAAGAGAACCCCATAGCCCAAGTGTTCCAGGCTCAAGCAAGAACTCAAAATTTCGATAAAATTCTTTCCCCTATCTTTTTCTTTGATTTGCATGCTGCTTAAAATAATTCTAAACTTCATTTTAAACATCTAAAGGCTGCATGCATTGTTTTCTAGATCTAAGTTACAATTTGTCAATTTCAAAGAGTAGATCTAGTCAAGTTTTAAGCAATTTTTTGGTCTTTTTCACCTAGAACTTAGATCAAAGTTATTGCTTGGTTTTAACTTCTTTATCAAGCTATTTAGAGGTTTTATGTTTGCTGTTTTAAAACAGCAAACAGAAGTCACTAAAAGGGCCTAGGTTAGGTKTTTTTTTAAGTGTCAAAAGTCCCAAAAAATCTCATTTTTTGCCTTAGAATTTTTTTCCCAAAAATTTTGATAAAAAATTTTATTGCTTAAAACTTCTTTTCAGCATTTTCTAACTTCATTTGTTTGTTGTTTTCTTGCAGCAGTAACAGGTCGAAGAGGAGATGCTGCCAGTTTTGGGCAAAATCAAGGTTCCCGGGGGACCTTGGGGGGTTTTGACTTCGTCAAACGATATTTTCCTTTTTTCTATCTCTTTCTTGTATTTCTCTAAAACGATCCAATTATAAGGATCTCTTTCTTTCTAAAAGAGCTAAAATCTCAAAGAGAACATTGGTTCTCTATTGTAATAGTGCAATAAAAGCGGGCCCTTCGTGCCCAGTTTCTCCATCCCCGTTAGGGGGATTTGTGTTGTTGGTTTGGTTTCTTTTCTTGTGATTGATGCATGCTTAAAATCTATTAATCAAACACACAAGTCAAGTACATCGGACACACTACAAACACTCTTATTTGCATGCATGTTAACTAAATCTCAAATCTTTCATGCATACTTAGTTAGTTTTGCTTCAAGACTTTTCTTTTTCAATAATCTTGCAACAGTGTTTAAATTTCTAAAAGTATCTTGTAAAACTCTCTCTCAACTACAAAGCAGGGTACTTAAATCTAATTGTTGTTGCAAATCTATATCTTTCTATTTTCAAGTATTTGTGCAAGTATTTCAGTTACAAAGCAGGGTGTATGATCTATCTCTTTCAAGCATATATCAAGTAATTGAACCTTGCTAGCTTAATAGGACAATCTCTGAAGTTGTTAGTTCATTGGGAGGAAAATGCCTAAAAGTGACCTGTGAAGTAAGACGGATTATCCGTGTTGTACATCCAACACTTTTGGTGAGTTTACTGGTGAGACCATTTGGGTTTCGGTAAACTCTCAGCAAGTCCAAGCAAAGAGCTAGACTCCTAAGGAGCCAAACACTCTTCACTAACTAAACACAAAATTTACCTTAATAAAATCTTCGATCTACACTGCCCACGACTCCCTTTAAGGCACTAGTTAAAAAGTATATCTATTTATCTTATGTGAGCAGTTACACTTATGCATCTTGTCTAACTTTCTTTTATGCTCTTAAGTCTTGCAGATATTGTATCATTTGATTTATGAATGTTTTATGAGCAAAGTACTTTATGATGATGATAAATGCTAAGTGTTAAATGATCTAATTTTATTTCAAGCAATAAACTCCTAGACTTAAGTGCTTTTTACTTTCTTAGTTACAAAGCATTAGATTTATTTTTCATAGGGACTACCCCCCTTGGCTTCGCTAGAAGTTGGCCTAGACGGAGGAGTTGAGGATCAGGTGACAGCACCTTGACTCGAGACTTGCCCCCAAGGACACACCAAGTGGATTGAAGTTTTCTTCCACGTTACCCCAGGTGTGTATAAGGACGGCAACATTTTTGGAACCATCTCTTCTAACATCCGAGGCCAAATAGAGAAAACTCAAAATAGATGTCTTTCCAGAAGAAGGGTCGAAAGAGGAGATGGAATGAGTGTTGTGTTGTTGTCTGGAAGGAAAAACCTAACGTTGTGGTTCGAAAGATATCATTTGGATATTGGTCTCGCGATGCTTTTGGGGTCTCACAAGAGTAGGAATAGTGCCTCATGTCCTCACTTTGGGGTCGTATCTATCCATCTGTCGCTTGGTGCCCCGAGGGGGGAGCATCATAAAAAGGGAAATGATCCATTGGGTTCATGTCCTCACTTTGGGGTCGTATCTATCCATCTGTCGCTTGGTGTTCTCGGTATACCGCAAAAAGGAATGATCCATTGGGTAAGAGCAAATTGCATGTGGATGTGATGTATCAAGGATAGAAGAGCAAAGATAGAGGGCCTCCTACGTATAAGGCTAGGCATCTCTAGTCCGAAAGTAACAAAGAAGTCCTGCCACCAAGCATTTGCAGTTCTCTAAAAAGACAATGGAACCATACTCGAATCTCGTAGTAAAGCGGGTGATGGAAGATGAAGTGCTCCTCAATCTCAACCTCTCAGAGATGGCACAACTGGCAGATCTAGTTTGATCAGTCAATCTAATGGTCAATCTCAATCCGTAGTCTATGAGAGCCAACTCTGAACTAGCCTAAGGGGATCCGAAGAGTGTGCATCCAATGGTGAAGTGTGTAATGGGGTCAAACAATGAGCCCATCCTCAATAACCATAAAGTGCTTAGCATAGAAGGCCATCTTCGAACACAACCCTCCTTGAGGGTGTATCCAAGTGACCCGTACAAAGTGCCTGTAAATATCCTCTCTAGTGATTGTGTTCATCTCATGTCTGGTAGGTAATAGGTGGTCAAGAGCATCAAGGGAATACCTAAACAGAGGAAGCCATTCCATCATAATACCAACAGATGCTAGGAGATCCGAGACCCTTGCATACCAAGAACGAGGGCGAACCGGTGAGATAGCTTATGCAATGGACTCTGATAAGCAGTAGGCCAAGTATGGATACCGATCTGTATAACTCCAAATGCAGTGTAGGAGTGAGATAAGACTTAAAATTGTCTCTTGCCGAAAGGGCCAAGCACCAAACTCTGCGAGGACGATGGGCTAAGGTATGGTCTGTTTGCATCTAATGACAAAGGGAAGGAGGATGATATGTACTTTCTTTGCTAAAGACCAATCTAACTCTAGTAAACCAAGTCCCCAAACCTCAAAACCGTATTAAATTGTGTGTCGGACAAGAGTGTCCATGAGTGGCATCATGGACGATATGTCCTGAAAATGGTTTTGGGAACATTACCTCTCAAGAAAGGCCAAGGAACCATAGCCCTTGCTAACTCGAGACTGAAGTTCATGTCGCAAACTAAAACAAGGCCTTGTGAACAATACCACCAAATAAGTATACGTGTTGGTGATCTCAATCTCCTCTCCTCTGAAAAATAAATAGTGATCAAAGAGGGTCTTCTTCAACCTATTGAAGATCATGACCTTGTTTTTATCCAGGTTGACTATCAACTGACGAAGGTCACAACAGAGGGTCAGGGCATCCAGTTGTCTCTACAGCCCTTTACAGGATGAGGCTAAAAGGATAACATCATCTACGAAAAGCAATATAGAAATCAAGACCTAGTGGAGGAGGCACCCATCACCGTCCTGGATATGCTCATGCAAGAAGGATTCCATCTCGTCAATGTACATCCCAAATAAAGTGGGGGACAGGGGGAAACCATGTTTGACCCCAATGGTACTCCTAATAAAATTTGATACCCCATGTGTTGTGCGTAGAAGACCAAGGACCGACTCGTATAAGCGCATGATGGCAGTCAATAGGGTCTCTGAGATACCGATATCTCTAAGTCTCTGGAACAAAGCCTTCTAGGGGATGAAGTCAAAATCTTTTCAAAAGTCCACAAAGCAATAGTGAACTTTCAAAGAGCGATGCCATGCCTCCTCAATGATGGCCCGGCATGTAGGGATGTGATCGATGGTCTGGTGCTCAGGTCGAAATCCAACCTGCCCTCTAGCTCTAAGAGGCCTCCTCTCAAGCTCCCTAGAGAGATTCAAATGGAGGACCATAGCATAGAGTTTAGAAAACGTGTGGCCTACCATAATCGTCTTGTAGTTGTTGGGAATCTAGCTTGTCTTCCTGCTCTAAGTTGCCTCCTCTCAAGCTCCCTAGAGAGCTTGAAATGGAGGACCTTAGCATAGATTTTAGAAAATGTGTGGCCTACAATGATCATCCTGTAGTTAGAGATGGTGTGCTTGATAATATAACCAATAGACAAATAATAATCGGTAGGTCTGGGATTGATAAGGATAGGTGGTTGGTTGCGAATATCAGAGTAAAATGGCATAGGTAAACCATGTGCAGGGATCAATAATGGTCCAAAGGTAAGCACTAGCATAGATCCATCTTAACCCCAGATCTATTAAGCACTGAGAAGGATAAAAAAACGACTGCAAACCTCACTGCTTAATATCTCTGAGGATAAGATGGATCTATGCTAGTTTTTTCGTGTTATGGTATTTAATTAAAATAGACAAAAAGTCTGATTTTTCGACATTAAATGTCAGACCTCAACTTTTTTATCATTTTATTTTATTAACATTAGCCAAGGACACATGGGTGGACATGGACATCTCTTCCACCCCTGGCTGTAAGAGCACATAATTTCTCTCAGTGCAATAAGAGAAGCATTCTAGCACAAAATTTTAAGTAAAGATGGACATTAACTCTTGCTTCAAAAACAGTTGTTCCTTGACCTTTTCAAGTTCTGAGAGTACATTTTCAAATGAAATGCCAAGTTCTTTAATATGAACAAGAGACTCCCCAAAAATCTATAATGAAATCTCTCTTAAAGACTCTCTCTTAAAGACTAGAATTCTGCATAGACCTTTTCGACAACAAATCAAGGGGGCTCCTTATGCATTAACCACGGATAATAGATATTTCACTATATACAATCAAATAATTATTAATCTGTAAAAGAAAAATTAACATGGTACATTTACTCACCCCTTTGCTTCAGAAAGCCTGAAGCACCTATTGACTGAGAATTGTCCAAAGAAACCATTATTCCCAATAGCGATTTTGGAGTTTTCATCTACAAGAACATCAAAAATCACAATAAAGACATGGACTACCTCAGATAAATATATTCTTCAAAATAGTAAACAAGATATAATGATCCTAAACTATAATGACGCTTTTGGCACACAAGTCATCTAGAAACATTTTGACTACAGGATAACAAAAAATTCAGTAACTTGGAACACAAACTGAAGGATGCATTTTATGTGATCCAGTGTTCCAGTAATTATAATTCAACATACACAACAATGTTTAGTTAATCAACTGTACCAATTTTGATATAATTGCTGTGTTTGAGACGCCAGAAGTTGCCATAAAAGCTTTGCATTTTCTTCCATACATGGGACAAATAACAAATCCCCCACCCTCTTCACCTTTCTTTCCATATGCATCAGATAAGACAATGATTGCAGGAGAATCCATGTCTCTGAAATCCAAACACCAACGTAGGTCTCTAGTTTTTGATTCCATGATCTCAATTCCGACAGTTGTTACTCTCAAAGTCTGCAAAACACACAAGCATCCACATCCAAAAATCAACACAGAAATAACAATCAATACATAGAAACTTGGATGCGCAAACATTTAAACTCAGTTATATGGATTCAATTGTTTCATGGAGATTCAAAAATTCATCAAAAGCTAGCTGCATGATTACTTATATGTATGTATGTCCGCAAATATTTGTGTGTTTGCACACGAACCTGTATTTATGTGTTTTTAAGCTTGAAATATCCTAACAAACAAGTTACACAACCAATTTTACAATATAACTGGATGAAAAATACAAAATTAAGTTATTAGCATCTTTCTCAGTTTAACTAGTCACAAGCAATCTTTACAGCCGAAGCCAGAATATACTGTACTTTGACTAGATCTCAACTACAAAACTCTAATGCATCAAGAAATACTGCAAATGCAAGCCCATTACAGCTGAGTACCAACCCTATTATATTAACAACTCAAACACAAACCCAGATTATACTGCACTCTGACTAGATCTCAACTCTAAAATTATATTGCATCAAAAATACTGCAAATACAAAATAAGAAGTCTTGCAGAATCAACTTTATTCCATATAGAATTATCTAATACTAATGGTCAGTGTTACCCCTCATGTTGCATGAGAGGTAAACTTGGTTTTGTGCAGGTCGGTGTGATGATTCTAGCCTGCCAAATGTTGGAATAATGTTGGGATGTTGCTGCTTCAGTTGTACATCATGCTCTTCATGGACCAACATCACGGTGATCACCTAGTCTAGTTACTTTCACTTTGTGTTGCATGGTTAGTTCATGAGTGTCCTCTAGCATGGAGATGTACTTACCTAGTGTTTTCCTAGTTTCATTCATGTTCCATAACATTTCCATAATTTCACCTAGTTGATATGTTTATTGCGAGCATATTATCACTTTTTCCTAGGTGGAGTCCACTTCACCATACATTTTCGTCACACTTCATCATTTTGCCTAGGTAGTTTGTGTATCACATCACATCTTTACCTTTCACTAAGGTAAAATTCACATATACACTTGCATTTTACCCCATTCCATCTCCTAGAAGGCACATGGTACATTTTGTCTATGATTCCCTAAGTTTATTACCATATTAACCCGGCTTTTCATGTATTTTCACTTTTTTCTCTGTGAACACACCTACCTTGTTGAAATTTTTTAATTTCCAGATCTGATAATTATTGCCTTATGATTTCAAACAGATTTCAATCCCACTGTTATCGTAGATTAATTACACACTGAAAATTTCAACTGAAATAAAACTGCAGCAGAAATAACAGAATCACAGAGAGATAGCCATGCACAATAGACACAAGATTTATCCTGGGAAAACCCGGACTAGGGAGAAAAACCCAACACACGTTTCTCTAGATGAAATTTAATCCAAGTTCAGAAATACATCACCAGAAAAAATGAAGAATCCAACCACATAGAAAGTTGTGCCCTAGTGTGAGGAAGAACACTCAAGGATGGCACATCACTAGACAAAGATAGCGCAACTGGCACTGCAACTGGCAACTACAACTGCAACTGTAACTAGCACGAAGCAACTGGGAAATGCGCACTAGGAGAGGAGAGTTGATGAGATATGTGTAATAATAAAATGAACTTGCCTTTATTTATACTAGTCAAGTCACCTTATTTTACTGGCAGGGTCGACTTGTCATTTTTTGTCTTTTAACTTTATTTTATTTCTTTTGTTGCTTTTACAAGTGTTTCTTCAATGCTTCAATGGAGCCAACTAGATCTTCTTGTCATTTATTTCTTTCTAGTGCATTCCAGGGTCTTCTATAATGGTTTCTTTGTATTTTCTTATGGAGAATGACTGTCCGACGCTGCAAAACTTCAACAAAGCTTAGGGTAAGTACCTAATATTCACCTGATAGTGTTCTAATGTTCTAACTCTTCATTGAGGCTAATTCCCTAAGTATCATTTGCTAATTATTCACTAGGGGATACAACTTAAGTCTATCTGGTACACACATGAGACTAGGCACTCCCCCTTGGCACACATGTTGAGCCAACCCACAAGAAAACCAGTTGCACCTCATATTAGCCTTGTTCACATGTGCTAGCTTGTCCATGTCTTATCCTTATCTTTTGGCACAAGTTGAGGAGGTTGTTGAGCCTTGAGTTGACTAGACAGGCTAACTATGTATGCGCCCTACAGTTTTGACCCTCCACCTCATCCATTCATCATGAGCACACATCCCTAGGCCATTAGGTGGTGCACTCCACTATGAGGAACAGTTACTCTTAGCATAACCTTGTTGACACCTTGCACACAAGTGAACTGACTAGAAGTTGGTTTGACTTGGTCAAAGGACATCCACTTCAACAATATATGAGGAGATAAGATGGATTTAATGTGAACCCATTTGCACAAGTACCTAGGGCACACTCTCTATGGTGGTCTCTCCATGGTTGACTAGGTCAAAGGTGGTTAAGGATGCACAAACTTCAAGGGCACACCATTATCTCTCTCTTCAAAGGCACATGCATACATGAATATTTTATTATGGAAGTGGTTGTTATGTGGACACAAGGCACTCCTTCCTAGGACGCACTGGAGGAAGGAATATTTTATTGCTTCAACCAAGTCAAATGTGTCCACAAAGCTCAAGTTACTAGGGCGCACTTGCTTAAAGGATTATTTTATTGTTATATTACATTCAAATGGTCAAGGAAGCTCGCCTTCCAAGGTGCATGAGCTTAGATAATATATTTTATATTTTTTCAGATAAGATATTTTATATTTTTCTTGGTCAAAAGGCTTCTAAAAAAAGCACTTTAACTATTACACTTGGCATTTGAAAAGCTCCCTCACCATAAAGCTTTACACTTGGCACTCATGCACCTAATTTGGAATGTGCCCTACCTCTTTGACAAAGCATTTTAGTATTATTTTGGAGGTGGTTATTTCTTGAAAAGCACCTTGCATATAGAGAAGACAAATGGCACTTGCATCTCACCTCGCATGAACTAGAAAAATGGAGGAAGATGACATGTTGCGTCACATTCATCTAGCAGATTGTAGTTAATATTTTCTATGGGCCTTTTTGACCTAATTCACCCACTTAGAGATTATTGTAATATTTTCCTTGGAGAATCACAAAGGAAAACAATACTTTATTATAGAGGAGAGTTGAGCTAAAACCCATATAAAGGTTTGCTCTCTCCATTTGTATTTGGGTTTTAGTGAATGAAAGAACTTGTGAGTAGAAACACTCCAAGCATTGGAATAAAGATGTGTTATTTTATATTGTGTAAGTTATGAGTAATTGTATGTATAATTTTGTTATGTGTGGCATTATGTTCTAGGCATGCCATTGGAAGTTTCATCTGCACGTTTATGGATGTCAAAGTCAACACAGGGCCATAGAACAGCAATGCTGCAACATTGGAAGGAACTAAGGTTGTAGTTTTCCTCCCTATTTTCCCAATTCCCTTTATGTTAGCTGCTTTTAAGAATAATACTTTAGACATTAGACATCACTTGATTCTTTGTCTTTGTAATTAATCCTTAAGTAGGAGCCACCCTAAGTTGTTTCCTTGAGTAATGGATCTAAATAGACCCTCTCCACCTTGAAACTTGTAGATCTAGCAACCAAATTAGGGATGTTATAGGGCACGCCACCATGGCTGCTTATAGCCCCTAATTCTTCCTTAGAAGTGCCCTCTTAAATTACATACATGACCCCATAGCCCAATGCAAGGCATTGGTCATATCCTTTCATCCACTACCCCAAAAACATAAAAATCATTTTCCTTTTCCTTTTCCGTCTTTGTTGTTAAACTCTCTTTTGCTCCCACTATCTACTACACGCATTGAGCTTAGTTAACCTTAGGGAAGCCCCCCTTGACTTAGGTCCAACCTTAGTCTAAAGTGAGAAAGGCAAGGCTACTGAGGTGACAGTGGGTAGCTTGCCTATCCTTGGGGTCTCACACTTGTGATTAAGACTTTGCACCAAGTGAGAACCCGGGAGATAACAGTCAGCATTGACAAACAAACATAAAGCCATCACTTATGTTAAACTAAATTTTCTGATTCATTTCCAAACAGAATGAACCATCCCACTGCCCACATACTCGACACAGAGCTGTGAACAAATGGTTTGATAATGATTGCAAACTTCATCAACAAGCTCAAAACACTCTACCTTGTAATATGGATGAAGACAAAGCCCCTCAAAAAGACTAGTGATGGCTTCTTAGACAAAAGAAAAATATATAATTCCTTTCACAGAAAAGAGAAATTCTAAGTGCCTTCATGCCCAAAACCTTTTAGCAGCGCTTTTACATCAAAAGGCCTTTTGTGCAACTTAAAATCTTAATGTTTTGCACTCACATGCCTCATCTCTTGTTTTCCCATGATCAAATGTAACTTGTCTATGATCAAAGTTGACTTGTCTTTAAGTTTTGTGGAAAGTTATTAGTTGATATAAATAGGCAGGATAGGATAGAGAGTAGGTGGTCGTTATTATCACTTACGATATTGTTGTCATATGGACAGTCTCAGATTTTCGCTATGAAAAATGTATTGAACAATCCATGTTCATTGCTGCTTTTGAGCAGAGATGTAGTCCATCTTAATGTAACTGATTGAACATTAAGGGCAGTGAAGACATATACAGTGGGTTTTCTACTGGCACTCGGGTTTTGTCCTATCCCCATTTTTGGGTTCCCCTGTTTAGCAGTGGAAATGACTTTCATGGCTTGTCAGTAAAGAAAAAGGGAGTCAAAGGGGTTATTTAATGTCACTTAGTTCGGAGATGTTATGTTTTTAAAGTGACATTAAGGAAATAAAGTAACTTTAGATTAATGAGTTACTTAAGCATTATTAAAAGTGACTTTTAATCTTAAAGTGAAAGTAAAAGGGAAATAAGGGTCATATTTGATTTATTCAAAAAAATGAAAAAAGGCATGGAAGAAGGATAAAAGGAGGGGTAGCGCTTCACTTTGGTAGTATGTTTTGGATTGATCTCTTTGGAGTGCTCTTGGAGCCAAGGTTTTCGTTAGGGTTTTGGCAAAACCCTTCCACTATTGGTTTGGTTTCGGTGGTGCAATATCCACCCTAGCTTAACGAGAGGGGAATCCATCGAGGGTTTCCATTGATCTTCATTTTATGGTTTGATATCAGTTTGCAGGTGCAGATTCGTGGGGTTTTCTGAGGTGACCGTAACATCATCCAAGTTTTGGCTTGTTATTGTGTGTTTTTCATTGATGTAGTGTAGCTTCCATAGCAGCCATTGGATTATTGTATTTAGATCTTCATTCATAATAAATAATCCACGATTCTCTTCTATTCCATGTGTATCTAGTTTTTCCGATAATATGTTTGACGAAATGTCTCTAGTGGATGAATGCTAAGTATTTGTAGAAAAATAACGTAATTGCACAGAAATTCATCATATCCCTGCCTAGATCTATTGGGGATATTACAGTGGTATCAGAGATGGAGATCTTGTCAGCCTGAGGGAAACGGTGATACCAAGGCAAGTTTGGGCTTCAAACTGAAAATGTGGTGTTGGGGCAACAATTTCTTGGAGTAAAGGTTGAGTTATCTTATTGAAGAGACTGAGGCTATCTTGTTGGCCAAGTTACTGGGTTGTTGGACGAATTTTCTCTCAGCACCGAGTTCCTCCATGTTGTTGGACCGAATTTTTATTGCTGAGTCTACACAACAAAAGTCGATTTTAATTGCAGCAGCTAATCTAAAGGGGTCGATTCTCCTTTTCTACAGGACCGTGAGTATTGGGGGAAGTCATGGGCTTGATTGAGGGGTCATGGCATTGTGAGGAGACCCATGGGGTTTCTAAAGATCTCGATTTCTCCCGTTTTTGCAAAGCGAGATACAAGAGTACGGCGTGAGGGTCCCATTTAGGGCCGATTTCCTTCTTCTACAGATCCGAGGAGCAAAGAAGCCATCGTGAGGTCCTTTGGTGAGGCCGCAGAGGGCCTTAGGAGAGACCGTGTGGGTTTAGCAAGCTGCGGATGGCTAAGAGAGCCATGGGCACTAGAGAAGGGTCGTGACCTTCCTTGGAGGAGCCGTGAGGGATTACAGCAGCCAGCGAGGGGCGTAGAAGGGAGTCGTGAGCTCTTGGACTGAACCGTGGGGTTGAGGAAGGTCGAGTCCCTTGTTTGAGGAGACCGCGAGGGTTGAAACGGAGAAGCCCTTATCTATTGATCAACACGATTTTGGAAGGGGCCATGAGACCATTTGCTATGCCACGAAATCTAGGAGGAGGGCCGAGAATCTCCTTGCCCGAGACCGAATTCCCTGCAACAGATTTCTAATTTGATGTGGAGTATGTTTGTGGTCCTAGACTGAGCATATTTCATTTGTTGGGGGGATGTTCCCTATCATACTATTGCACAATTGTAACAGATCAGCAATATCTAAAATAAACTCAGATCTTGTATGGTATTTACCTTGTTTATTTGCGGTGGATGTGATATCTTTGTGGTAATTTTTGCATGCAACATGAAACTATATATATGGCACCAAAACTCTCAAACATTCCTTGAAACTACTACATGAGCAAACCAAACAGCGACTCATATGTATAACAGCAGCAATAGAGGGTGGACACTGGGGTTTTTAAGAGTGCGATCACAAAGTGTTTGACAAAACACTTACAACAGAAATAACTACAGTGCCAGAAGCAAGGTTTTATATTAAGTGTTTGACGAAAACAAGAGCCAGAAACTACCAAATTACTACAGCTTTGTAACAGCGATGTTGCAGTTCCTTAAAAAGATAAATCCGGAATGTGTGGCTGAAATTTTGAGGGAGCTAACAGCAAATAAATACATGCCTGACTAGGACGTTCCTGTGGCTGAGCACAGGTGGTCGTGATCCTAGTGGTTGAGCACTAGTGAGTGTGTATTCTGATGATTCTCCTGTGAGACGCAGTGAGATAGAGACTTGGACGACCCTGTGGTTGAGCACAGGTGGACATGCCCCTAGTGGGTGTATGAGATCCCTTACTATACTGTCTAAGAGTCAGACTTACCTATAACCCTAATTGTGATGTAAAGGGTACAGGTCGGCCCCACCATAAAGTGAAAGATAATTAATGTAAAAGATAATTAATATGGTAATTATTAATTATATTTTGAGTTATTGAGGTCGGCCTTGTTGTGACAATAGAAACCACTTTTGATGTGTCCAGTCTAATATAAATAAAGGTGATTTCCCCATTGAGGAAACACAACACAAGTGTGAGTATGGAAATTTCAGCAAGTCCTTGTTCTTGGGCTGAAGTGCGCACCTCTCTTGGGAGCTAGTCTTCTAGGTTTTGTGAGCACCCTTTTGTGTGGTTTCTTCCCTTGTTGAGAAGGGTTTCCCAGAATACTTCTTGTGTACTTGTGCATGGTATTTCTTCTTGTGATCTTGGTTGTTGCAGCAAATTGTTTATGGTGTAACTGCAATTGTCTATGGTTCAAGTAAAATGCTAAAATTGGAATGAACTTCATGCTTGAGCCTAGCTTAATGAAAAATCAACAAACGGAAAACAAATGCCAAGATTATTCAAATTACAGTGGTATATTTCCCACAATCCAGTTTCCATTATACTCTTTTATACATGTCTCGCCATATGATGCCAACGAAGTGTATTCTCCTCCATTTTGACAAAGCAACTTTGGATTTTATAGACTTATAATCTTTTCTAGAGGACAAGGATGCAACCCACTGCAAAATGACAAGAGTCATATTTTTCATCCTATAGGTTTTTGGTTAAAAGATTAGTGATTTCCCTCTTGTATTTTCACCATGCACAATTTGGATCAAACTTAAGTGGTTTCCCAGTCTAATGCATCCAAGCATCTCATCAAATATCAAATCTTGGCCCTAGATTTTGAATCTTGAGAATTAACTTAAATTCTTTACCCTGATTGTATATTGCAGACTGTATAAACAATATATCAAATCTATGTTTTTCTAAATTTTATGATATATATTTATACTAGAAAACATCTGCATATTTTTTATCTAAATTTAGAAGCAGTACTTTTGGGTTGGCACACATTCTCATGATTATCCTTGAAGCCCTAATAGCATGTATCCATAGACACTTTTCAGTGCCCTCCTGTTTAGTATAATTTCAAAAAGACACTTCAACCCCGCTGTTGCAGTTATAGGTTCAATCAATAACCAACCAATGGTTGCATTAATCGTCAAAACAGAAATTGCACTAAACTAGAAACAAACTTTTACAAAACAAGAAGCTTGAAAGTGATCCAACATGAGATAATTATAAAGCAATATATTACACTACAAAAATTAAGATTGCATAATGCCTTTGATTTCCAATTTAAGGACCAAGTGCATCAAATATGACACCAACTTCTGTTCAAATATAGAAAGAACCAATACAAATTATATGCCTTCTTTCATCATCCTGAAATGAAATGCATACGGTAAACCAAGATGAAAACTTTTCTAAGAATGCAAATAAATAGGACTAAACAGACAAGAAAATGTTGACTTGCTTTGATAATCACATCAGACAACCTATTTACATTAAAAAGAAAAATGAACAAGGTTTGGCAAGAGGAAAACAGAATTGGATTCGCTTACAAATGGCATCCAATCAGAAGTCCTTCGACGAAGATGTAGTACTGAGAATTCTGCCACAACCACAGTGCTTGGTGCATGTCCAACAGTTTTGTTCCACCTTAATCTATGTAACTCAGTCAAAATGCCTGCCCGGTACCTATCCAAGAAACATACACCATTTGCATATAAATGTGCTGTAAAGGACATCCTAATCTTTTGTCTTGAGCTAAGGTATATGAAAGTCCCAAGATATGACTAAGAACATTTCTAGTGATAATTGTCAGTTATACATGTTATGCACACAAGAATTGCAATGAGGGGCAAATAGCCCCAAAGTAATTTGTATTATAAGCTCACCATCAACTGACTTGTTTGTCTACGTCACAAAACTTGTCCTCTATATCTGTTCGATTTTGAGAGGTAATGCAGAAAAACAGTGTCTTTTAAAACTGTTAGTGTGAACAGTAAAGAACTGAAATAAATCTATCCTTAGAACAAGTGAGTAAACTGATCATAGGCAGTGCTAGAATAATTTCTTTCTAAACAGATCACAGTAGTTTCATTAAGATCTAAGCAAGCTGATCTAAGTGAAAAACAAACAGTTCTGAACCATACAACAACTAGAAAGTAGATAGTCAAATCTAAGCAACAACAGATCTAGGTAATGACAGATTTAATGGATCTGATGTAGATCAAACAAAAGCTAACAGATCTAACTAGAAATGTAGATCTGTATA
>SNQJ01S0004804.1:340951-359035 GCA_010110895.2 Picea sitchensis
CCCCCCCCCCGCGTTAGGAAGGACGTGTGCAAGGGTAAACGAGCCAAAACAAGTTGATCCTTATTTGTCTCTGCACATCTCACGGGATATCCAATTTTATCAAGAGTACCATCGCAGTCAAATAAGGATACCCCCTATCCCCCACCTTATTTGGTATCTACATAGATGAGCTAAAGTCATTTTGCATGACCATATTCAGGACAACGATGGGTGCCTCCTCCACTGGGTCTTGATATCCATCCTACTCTTCGCTAATGATGTGGTCCTCTTGGCCTCATCTTCAAAGGATCTTAAGAGACAGCTAGATGCTCTAGCACTCTTCTGTGACCTTTGATAGTTGACAATCAACCTAGGTAAAACCAAGGTTATGATCTTCAATGGGTCGAAGAGGTAATTTTGGATCACCGTTTCTTTTTCAAAGAGATGAGATTGAGATCACCAACAATTCCCAAGGCCTCATTTCAGTCTGCGACATGCTCTTCATCCTCAAGTCAATAAGGGTTACGAATCCTTAGCCATCCTTGAGAGTTAATATTTCCAACACCACTTTCGGGACATTTCGTCCAAGTTGTCCCTCGTGGTTTACCCTCTATATACTATTGAGGCTACAGGGTACTTCTTAACACCACAAATTTCCATCAGTTTCTTGCTCTAATACCATTTTGTAACATACTCAATTGTCTAATTAGGATAGAATCCACGTTTATAGCTCTAATACCATCATTGTCCTGTTGTTAATGAATTAATGCATGCAAACATGACAATGCAAGCTCATGCAAACACAATTAATCAATCATATTTACAAATGCACGCTTATATATGCAACAGAATTGAATAACCATAAACCAATTCTTAACATAAACAACATTAAATCAACATAATCATAATTGAACCATGACACTCATCTTTTTGGGAATTTAATCACCAATTGGCTGCAAACGAGGGCCAATCCACCCAACCATAGGCTCTCTATCGCCCTTAATATTTTTGCAACAATGCCACCCTCGAGCTAAGGCTACAAGTCCACAAGGATGAAATCACCTATGGCTCGCTCTAATCCCCTCACACAACCCAATTTCCTAGAATTTCACAATTTGTTCACTCATACAACTATCTCAATCCACCAGCTTTCTTTCCCCACCGGCCTGCACAACCCAAGGAATGGGATCCCCTTCTCTGCCTATCCCACTTCTGACTTCCTAAGAAGCCCACGTATCTCTCTTGGCAACTAATCCCAAGGTCCAAAGACTTAGGAAACATAAAGCAATTGATTAATAAAGTCAAGATATAACGACTTAGGCTCACAATAAAATAATATTATTTTCTTACTTTAGCCCCCCTTGAGCCCCCTAAGCCCCCTTTCTTTCCTCTCTTGTGAAGTCATAGACCCCCATGTTTTTGTCCTTCTTCGTCTACAGCCGGTGATGTTTTTTTATTATTTTCAATGTATCATTTACATATTACATCATTGTTCGACTCTCAACCTTTCATCATGTACACATATACATTGTTATTATGGGGATCAAAATTGGGGGTGTTAGACATACCCTTGTCCAACCCACAGTACCTTATGGCTTAGAGGTTTTGGGGGCCTTGTTTGCTAAAGGTTGATTCGGCTTCAACCAAGAGAATGCAGACCCTTCTCTTCGACACATCATTAGATGCAAGCAAACAATGCCACGGCACATCATTCTTACAGAGTTCGATGTTCGGCCCTTGCGACTTAAGACTACGTTTAGTCTTGTTTCTCTTATGCATTGCATTTGGAGTTTTGTTGACTCAACGAAGGGCTGAGACCAGTATTTGTACTTGGCCTATCGTTCTTTGGAGTCCATTGCTCTGTCTAGCCCTCTTGGTCATACCCAGTGTTTGTTTGCAAGGGTCTCAAATCTTTTAGAGTTGGTTGGTATCTTGATGGATCGTCTTCCTCCATTCAGATACTCCCTAGCTGCACCTCTTCTTACCTATTAGACAATAGTTGAACAGGATCTTCCGAGACGACATTTACTGACAGTTTGTGGAGGTCACTTGGACAAACCCTCAGAGCAATTTACGTTCAAAGATGGCCTTCTATGTTATTGTTGAGCACTTCATGGAGGTGAGGAATGGCGGTGTTAGGAGGACGTCGAAATACAAGTGATAATAAGGAAGGAATAAAAATAGACATCACATACCATGGAGAGGAGGAAGAAATTGATGAGGATGAGATTAATGAAAATAATAATGATGATGGACAAAAACCCAAAGAGATCTCAACCCCTTTGTGAAGTATGTGACAAGGCTTGGGGGAGGGAAAGGGGGTGGAACCACAAAATTTATATGTCCCCATTGTCATAAAACTTACACAAGCTCCTATACCTTTGTGAGAAAGCATCTCTATGGGATTATGCCATGGGATGAAGGTAAGACTATAGGAGTCAAAACCTGTCAACATGTGAAGGAAGAGGAGGCAGCACAAAACAAATCCAAAAAATCAAGGGTTGAGTATGAAATTTCACAAAGAACGTTCAGTGGTCGATCCCCATCCCCCTATGCTATTGGATTCTTCCCTGTGCATTCAAGACGTAGAACAATATGAGGTTTCCTTGACCAAGGTTGTAGGGATGACGTGGATGCAAAAAATTTCAGGTTTTTCTCAGCATGTGGTGTACCAATCAGTGTTCTTCACTCACCCTATTGGCATGAAATGGTACAAGCCATCAATGGTTTCCCTAAAGGATACAAGAGCCCCAAGTATGACAAAGCTAGGACCTTGGGACTTGACAAGAAAAGAGTCAAAATCCATAGTGCTCTAGGAAATTTTACAAATACTTGGAACCATTATGGGGTATCCATTGTATCTAATGGTTAGAAAAATGTTAAAGGCAGGCCATTGATAAATATTATTGGTGTGTTTGCTAGTGGTGCGGTCTTCCTTTCAGCCCATGCCTACTTAGATCATTACAAGACTAGTATTAATATTGCAAAATCCTTAATTAAAACCATTCAAGAGATTGGGCCATACAATGTCATTCAAGTCCTCACTGATAATGTTAGTAATTGTTAGGCAGTAGGAGCAATTATTGAGGAAAGGTACCCTAACATATTTTGGCCAAGGTATTTTATTCACACATTGAACCTCTTGATGCATGATATTATTAAGATGAAGGACCATGATTGTAGATGGATTGGTGCATTGTACAAGAGAGGGAAGAAAATGATAAAATTTATTACCAATCATAGCATGGCCCACTTCATTTTCTACAATCACTCTATGTTGGAGCTACTAAAGATTGCAAAGACCAGATTTGCTAGCTATTACCTCATCTTCAGGCGCCTTTTGAAGGTAAGAGAGGCATTGGCTAGTATGGTCTCAAGTGATTCATGGCAAGATTTGAAAGACGGGGTTGAATCCACATCTACTAGACATGAATTTCAAGAGGTGGAGGACATAGTGCTTGATGGTCAATTTAGGCAACAAGTTAGGTATGTTCTGCAGTTCACCAAGCCCATTTATAGTATGATTTGGTTTGTAGATTTAGAGAAACCAGTCATTGGAAAGGTGTATGAGCAGATGGACAACATGCTAAGCCAAACCAAAGACATTGTTGGGCCGAGAGATACAATCTTGTATAATCGTATCCATAAACATGTAGTCAAAAGGTGGGATAATCTAAATGTTCCACTCCATGCCCTAACATATGTTCTTACACCCAAATATTATTCTCCATCTTGGTTGGCCCAACCAGCACTTGGGGGAGGGGTTAGGAGAAAACCACACACAGATCCTGAGGTACAAAATGGGTATATTCTTGCATGAGACAAGTTGGTCCTTGATGAAGAGGAGTGTGCTCAAGTACGAAGCCAATTGAGCAAGTACATCAGTGAACATGGAGTCTTTGGTAACTTGCATGCAACTCAAGATCAAGATAGGTTGAGTTCTATCGAATGGTGGAACATGTATGGCTCCTCTACCACACATCTACATAAATTGGTAGTGAGGGTGCTTTCACAGGTTGTTAACACTTCGTTTGCAGAGAGGTGTTGGAGCAACCTTCATCCACAACGTAGACCGGGCAAAACACTTGGTTCATGTGCAGTGTGCACTACAATTGAAGTTGTTGTCCCATTATTGTGATGTAGCGGAGACTGATAAAACATATGTGACTTGGGACAACAAACCAGAGGAGACTAATTTGGAGGATATAGATTTAGAGCGTTTGGAAGCTTAACTTCTGAGTGATCATGATGGGGATCATATTCATGGAGCACATGCCACCCCCATCCACGAGCAAGTTTCCAACTGCAGGAGTTTTGCCTTTATCTTCATAGCATCCAGTCTTACGTAGGGGCAATGCAGATGTTGGTTGCATTCCACAAACACTTCCACCTACTCCTGCCCTTCTTCTTCATAGATCATTGCAAAAGATACTAGAATTTTATCGTAGCAAGAAAAAAGCTTAGTATATACTAGATCTCTTTTTCTTTTTCCTATTTAGAAGTAGACTCTATAACTTAGTAATTTGTCTTTATTATGGCTTATTGTAAACATTATATGACAGTTTCAATTTGAACCCACCTTTGAACTATTGACTGAATCTTACAACTCTTTGATCATGAATATGATACTCTATTTCATTTCGTGGTTGATGTTATCATTTTTGTTTTATGATATTTTATATGTTGAAACTTGAAGGTTGATGTTGTGGTTGATGATCGATCATTTGATGACAATGTTATAAGTTATGACTACTAGATGATTGGTGTTATATGTGTAGTAGTGTACTAAATGGTTGATGCTTTAATGATCATCACTAATCTAGTACTTAAATCTATGTTTTCATGTTTTCTACAGTTGATTCGACATTCTACATGTTTTTTTTTATTCGACATTCTATATGTTTTTTTAAGATATATGCATTAAAATATATTAAAATATGTATTATATAAAAAACGCTTTGCTCCCAGAAAGTTTTGGAAAATTGTGCTCTCCGCTCCCAATAGCCTTGAGTTGAACAAACTTTGGTGGCTCAAATATCAACAAAAAACTTGGTTGTTTTATCTCAAAGCCATTTGGAAGCCTTTCATTGAGCCTAAAAAGGCTATCTTTTGAATGGTCCCCAATCCCATGGGGCCTAGCCTTGAGCCACAAACTTCAACATTTTGGAGTCTCTTAATCCAATTGTCTTGAATTGTAGAGAGAATGAAACAATAAACCATCTCTTTTGGCTTAGTGATTATGCACAGTCAACTTTGGATTGGGTCTACAAATACTATAAGGTAAGATAGGATAATTTTATTAATGTCCAACAAATGACAACAAATAGGTCAATGAGACTGCTAAGTACATCCATGAGAATACAAAGTGGGAGTGCAAAAGAAGCTCCTGGAAAATCATGATATAAGCAAATACATCCTATGCAGAGAAGAATCCAGAACCTGAGGCTTAACAACATGGAGAACAAACTCCATTGGTTCGTTGAGTTTAGAGCAGTTTGGCAGTTGATCAGAATAGAATTCCTTTTTCAATTTGGAAAAAACAGAATGAATGTCTTCAAAAATCTTAAGATGGACAAAAGATTTACATGGTATGATGGAGCACTAATTTGTGCAAAGCTATGCTTGCAGATTTTGATGCAATTCAGGAAATTCGAAATGGAAATGGCACACCTGCACCAACTACTAGTTTATTGTGCTTCATGCATAATGCGCAGGAAGCCTCCTATTAATACCCCTGTCCAATGTACTCAATCTCACAAATATGATCTCCCAAGACATTGTGTTGTTAGAGCTGTCAAAATCTGTCAAGAGAGGCACCACAGCTAGCCTCCTCCTCAAGCTACTCTGAATGACAAAATTCTTGACTCTTGCTATGGCTATACCTGACACCGAGAAGCTTATAGAGCTCAAGCAAGGTAATGATGAGTAGAATCCCATCCTCACTGATCCAAAGTAAGTTGTGAAAAGATGGGGGGCAACCCCCGATGACAAAGATGACCCTCCTCCAAACACATGCATGGTCCCTATGGCCACATGATGACAATCTTCCCTATGCAGGCCTGTTGGCCCTTATCTTACTTATGCTACTTGCTACTGCCTTTCGGCAGATTTTTGTCCACCTGTATGGCAGTTTTGATATTGGTTTAATAGGTCTCTAGGTTGCCAAGAGATTTTGGACTATGCTCGTGACAGTGGCTTAATGCAACCCACTTTTTTGTATAAAGTACCTTTTACATTTTGAACATATTCATAGTTAAAAGAAGCATTTTATTCTATATGTGTGTGTGTCATATCCAAACACATTATATCCAAAGTTTTCTAAAAATATATTGTATATGTAGTTGAAGCTCTTCCTATACTGAGTCAAATTATGGATGAAGAGGGCCACAAATCTATCCTCCTAATATATCATTGTTGAAAAGGAACCCTTTGAATCTCTAAACAAAAAATAATATCTGCACAAATTTCATGGTAAATGTGCCAGATGGAAGCCGCTAGTTGGCTTCAAAAACTTATTGGCCAAGGGGCAAAATAATCCAAAAAATAAGGAACTTTGTATTAATATTTGTCCCGTTGTGTACAAGCCATAATTAGAGTCATTTATTATGTCTCAATATTGATTTCCTAACATTAAATGCTGATCTAAGATCGAGTATAAGCATTGTACAGATTGAAGCAAGCCCTTCGACAATGATATGAAAATATTGATCAATGTCTCAAATCCAGCAGATTTAAAAGCAGTATTTCAGATCCTAATCTTTGTATTAAAGAAAAAGAAGGTGAAATCAGGCAGAAGGCAGCGCTGATTTGTAGGGCAGATATAAGATGAAAAGTTAAAGTGTTTCCTAGTCACACTAGGTCTGCAAGTTCCAAATCAAATTGGAATAGAGCAAACAAAATCTTGTTTTGAAGAAAAGATTGATTTCCAAAAGTTATACAGTTGTCATGAAATTTGGTAAAGATAAGTAATTCAGGAAGACTTTTACTGTGAAGATTTTCCAGGTCCTAACAGGCTGCCAACTAGGTCTGTCTTTGACCTCAAGTTGGCTCTAAGTTTCAACTGTCAAACAAGGGTTTGTTGCTGTTTTATGACAGCAATCTGTTCAGTAACTTCTTTGCTGTTCTGTTACGGTTACATAGGCCATTAAGGTGCTCTACCGTGTAGTTTTGTAACAAGATGTTAGCACATGCATACCATAAGCTATATAACACACCTAGAGATCTTTTAGAGCTGAAATAATGTTGCTCTAAACACTAGCATACACGAAAATGAACACAAGTACTTTTGGTCAACATGACCCTGGATAAAACCCCCCCAGGGAAAACCAGTTTGAATCTGAGAGTATAAATGTGGAGAAAAGAAGGTGGAATACAACAAGTACAACAAACAGATGAACCTGATACAATAGCAGCTTGAACCAAGCTGAAACACAAGTCCAAATGAAGAAGTTGCGCCCTAGGATGGTGCACCCTCCTCACAATTTGCCAAAACCACTGAACTGAAGCTCTCTGCCAACTGGAAGCTCTAATGGAGAAACCCTCCCACATTACTCTGAATCTGTGTTGTAGCTCTCCACTGAAACTGTCCTCAAGGCAAACTGACCTCTGCAAGTCCTCCCTGCTAGCTGTGCACCCTGCTCCTCAAGTGCGGCCTCCTCCTAGCAAGAACTAGCTCCACAAATAAATGAAGGACTAACCTTGCTGGCTACCACCATGAATGTGGGCGCCCAAGCTTTCCTCACTCAATGCATCCAACCTCATCCTCATGCTCCTCTCCCAACTCTCTTGGTGAAAATAACAAGGAATAATGAGCCTCTCCTTTGCCCTTGCGCCCTCCTTAAGGAAGCATAAGGAAACCTAAAAAGTGAGTGATGAGATCATCTCATCTCATCCCTAATCAATGATTGAGATCATCTCAAAAGAATCTCAACTCAAAACCCACTTTACTTAAGTTTCCATAGTTTCACTTTATGTCCAATTCACCCACAAAGTGAATTAATTGTCATTTTAGGCTAAAATGACCAAATTTCATTTTTGACTTAAATCTCCTAAGTCAAAGTGAAATTAAACATAAGGTACATGCTACATGGTACAAAGTACTTCCCACATGTGTTTAGAAGCTCACAAACACAATGGGACCACTTTCCAAGGTACCCAAATCTCAACACTCCCTCTTACCGAGGAAAGTGCCCTTCACCACCAATATCATCCCTATAGTGGACATGGTTGCCTACTGGAAAATACTCGATGAGTATGGTTGTACCTTGATCAATGAAAGTAGTCTCTGACACAGATCTGCTCAATCTGCGTGATCTATAGATGGAAGTGTCTCTCCACCTATCCAAGATCACCTAGATCTTGGTATCAAACAAAAGATCTCAACCTTGGTCTCCCACCAAGGATTTCTACCTCCTGGCATCTCGCCAACGATCAGTACTCTTGGCATCTCAGCAAGAGTCACTCTCTTGGCATCTCACCAAGAGTGTCCCCCTCTTGGTATCTCACCAAGAGTACCTGGATCTCGGCATCTCACCAAGATCCTCAACTTGGCCTCTTGCCAAGTAGCTTCCACCTAAAGTGGAACCAAAATCCGATATGCCTGTCTCCGTAGCCAAGTGAGGCTCAAGCCTCCGTCGTGCCCTGTCGCTCCTCCTCATCAATCTTTGATGCTTTGAAGCCCCTGCACCAACCCTCTGTCTTAGCAACTCTGAAACCGAAGTTGTCCCCGGTGGACCAGTCACCCATGATGATGGTGTCCAAGAAAACTGAGTTTGAGCTCCCCCTGAATCACTACTATGAGTCGATAGGTCATCCTCAACTCTGTCTCCCCACCTGATGCTGGATGGTGTAACAACAGACAAAGTAGTAGCAAATGCACACTCTCTCGCAAACTGTTCATCGAACTCAAGCTCCTCTGTTGTCGTTGTTGAAACATTCTGATGCTTCTTCTTCTTCTTGGGACATTGTCCTGCATAGTGACCCATCTCCCTACAAGCAATGCATCTCACTGTGCTCATGTCTCTCTTCTGCCCACCACTGCTCTCTCCCTGTGGCGGGGCCCCAAACTTGGGACCCTGTCGACCTCCCCTGTCGGTCTTCTTCTTGCCCTTTTTCCAAAGAGCAAGGTCTTCATCACCTTGCAAAGTTTGTTGTTGTCCAAAAGCCTATGATATAAGTCTAGTCTCCTCCTGAACGAAATCATCCCACAATCTCTCCCAAGTGGGCATGATCCCTGGCAACAATGCCATGAACAAATGGACCCCATGGTTTGGTGAAGTTGTTTAAGGTTGTCCTCACCATAGAATTTGGCTCCACTATCTCTCCAACGGCTCCAAGCTCGTCTCTGATCTGGGTGTATCGACCAAGGAAAAAAGTAACTGACTCGTCCTGGAGCATACGAATGCCCCCGAGTCGATCATACAAAACCATCTTTCGGTTCTGGTTAGAGCTCTGGTAGAGATTGCAAAGAGATGCCCACATCTCAAATGCATAGGCTTTCCCAGTCAAGTGGGGAATGATGTGATCCCTCACTGCATCACACATTGTCCTCTTTGCCTTGTTGTTCCTCTTCCTGAACTCTGCTAACAAGATGGGAACAATAGCAAGAGGAATAGGAACAACCGCCTGAACTATATCCCATAGTTCGAGGTCCTCCAAGACAAAGACAATCCTGGCCTTCCAAGGCGACCAGTTGCTAGCTCCAGCTAGCCTATCCTCCACGTGCATCTAAGATGTTGACATCGCTGCCCTCTGCACTCAAATTGATGTTGCAACTGTAAAGGAACGTTGCCTCACTCTTGTCAACACATGTGTGAAAAGAAGCAAACGAACACCGACCTCACTCCTAGCAATATAGGTGTGAAAAGAGGTCGTGAAAAATCAGCCTCACTCCTACCACGTAGGTGTGAAAAGAGACTGACGAAAATGTCCACAAACTCCTCTACAACTCTCCACAAAATTCTGCCAACAAGCTGCCACTAAACTCAATCAATGGTTGTCCACAAAATCTGCCCAAAAGATGTCTAAAACCGTCCACCAAGATGCTGTCCAAAACTCAGCAAAAATCAGCCACCAAGCTCTGATATCATGAAGATTTTCCAGGTCCTAACAAGCTGCCAACGAGGTCTGTCTTTGACCTCAAGTTGGCTCTAAGTTTCAACTGTCAAACAAGGGTTTGTTGTTGTTTTATGACAGCAAACTGTTCGGTAACTTCTTTGTTGTTTTGTTACAGTTACATAGGCCATTAAGGTGCTCTAGCATGTAGTTTTGTAACAAGATGTTAGCACATGCATACCATAAGCTATATAACACACCTAGAGATCTTTTAGAGCTGAAATAATGTTGTTCTAAACACTAGCATACATGAAAATGAACACAAGTATTTTTGGTCAACATGACCCTGGATAAAAACCCCCCCGGGGAAAACCAGTTTGGAATCTGAGTGTATAAATGTAGAGAAAAGAAGGTGGAATACAACAAGTACAATAAACAGATGAACCTGATACAATAGCAGCTTGAACCAAGCTGAAACACAAGTCCAAATGAAGAAGATGCACCATAGGATGGTGCGCCCTCCTCACAAGTTGCCAAAACCACTGAACTGAAGCTCTCTGCCAACTAGAAGCTCTAATGGAGAAACCCTCCCACAATACTATGAATTTGTGTTGTAGCTCTCCACTGAAACTGTCCTCAAGGCAAATTGACCTCTGCAAGTCCTCCCTACTAGTTGTGCACCCTCCTCCTCAAGTGCGCCCTCCTCTTAGCAAGAACTAGCTCAACAAATAAATGAAGGACTAAGCTTGTTAGCTACCACCATGAATGTGGGCGCCCAAGCTTTCCTCACTCAATGCATCCAACCTCATCCTCATGCTCCTCTCCCAACTCTCTTGGTGAACATAACAAGGAATAATGAGCCTCTCCTTTACCATTGTGCCCTACTTAAGGAAGCATAAGGAAACCTAAAAAGTGAGTGAATGAGATCATCTCATCTCATCCCTAATCAATGGTTGAGATCATCTCAAAAGAATCTCAATTCAAAACCCACTTACTTAAGTTTTGATAGTTTCACTTTATGTCCCTCAATTCACCCACAAAGTGAATTAATTGTCATTTTAGGCTAAAATGACCAAATTTCACTTTTGACTTAAATCTCTGAAGTCAAAGTGAAAGTAGACATAAGGTACATGGTACAAAGTACTTCCCACATGTGTTTAGAAGCTCACAAACACAAGGGAACCACTTTTCAAGGTACCCAAATCCCAACATACTGGAGAAGATTTACAGCCCAGAGAATCTCTGAAGTGCAAGCCCATGGAAACTTTACATGTAGTCTCTTTGTTCTCTTTCCATAGGCTGCAGCTCAAACAAATCAAATACATATGCATATTTAAAGTAATTAACAATAGGAGATTCACAATTTAAATTAAAAAAATCATCTAGATATGTGACAAATCTCCTTCATTTCCATGAATTAAACGCATTTAGCATTAGTTTAAAGTTTAAACAACATTTCTTCATGTATCCAATCTGTGTCCTTATTGTCCTCTGCTTTCATGGGTAGTATATCTTTAATTTTTACTTTGTTTTTCCTTAGCCAACTTCTGTACACCTTTACTCATTATTCCTCTTCCTATCCCAATCTCAAGAAATTCTATAGTCGCCTCATTCAACACAAGACACGTCTCTTCATCTCATAGAGGAACGATAATTGTGTGCTTCCCTTTGACACTCTCCCAAAATGTTCTAGAACACCCTCTTTCCTCACCACTCTCCTCTCTGCTTGACCTGAACCCCGACTCCATGTTTTTTCATATTTAGCTCTCTATGATGTTCCTAGGCATCCCTTGATCCAAGTTACCTCTCCTCCCCCCTTTTGCTACCTATTCTCTTGTCAAGATATCTGGGAGTCGGTTAGAGTGATAAATACCAGCAAAGCAACAGATGAGGAGGGCTTCCAGGCCCAGTTTTTCAAACATGGCCTCCACACTCTTTAAGCATGTTGTCGGTACAAGGTTTCTTTAGACTTGGTCCCATCACATTATTCAACCTATCCAGAAATCAGGTTCCAATGCCTACCTTAACAATTAAAGGACGATCATGGTTGGTCACACATTCTTGAAACTCTACGGCACTACCCTTCATATGAAGCTTTTGGTTGAACTTGAGTGGAGACACCTTAGAACTAAAGGAAAGACAGACTTTCGATAAGCGCATCAATGATCAAACCATCGATCACATCCTTACATTGCAAGACATCGCTCTTCGAAAGTCCACTGCTATTTTGTAGACTTTTGAAAAGCGTTCAACTTTGTCCTATAGGAGGCCCTATTCCAAAGACTCAAAGACAATGACATTTCCAATACCCTTCTAACTAACATCATGCACCTTTAGGAGTATTTCTTTAGTCGTCTTTGCACAACACATGGGGTGTCAAATTTCATCAAGAGGACTATTGGGGTCAAGCACAATTGCCCTCTATCCCCCACCTTATTTGGAACTTACATTAATGAGTTGGATCCCTTCCTTCATGACCATATCTAGGACGGCGATGGGTGCTTTCTTCGTGAAGTTTTGATTTCCAACCTGCTCTTCACCAACAATGTAATCCTACTGGCCTCATCCCCAAAGGGCCTTCAAAAACAACTAGATGCATTGGCCCTTTTTTTTAACCTTTGGTGGTGGACGAACAACCTAGGCAAAACCAAGAATATGATCTTCAATGGATCAAAAAAGGTCCTCTCAAACTATGATTTCTTCTTCAAAGGGGAAGACACCAAGATCACCACCACCTATACATACTTGGGGGTACAGTTTTCAACCTTGTTTTAATTTGAGGCATGCTCTTCAAGCATGGGTTAACAAGGGCTATGGGTCTTTAGCTCTACTCAAGAGAGTGTTTCTAGCACCACTTCTAGGAGATATTGTCCAAGATGTCTCTCATAGACACCATCATCTAACCCACAATTCTTTACAAGCTAGAGGCTTGAGGATCCTACTTGCTTGAGATGGAATGAGTTACCGCTAAGAGGGTTCATACCCTTCTCCTCCTACACATGATCAAGATGTAAACAAACAATCTCTTAGCCCATTATTCTTGTAGAGTTTAGGGTGCTCCCCCTTCATTTCGACATTGTATTCAATGTGGTCTCGACACTGTTGGAAGTTTTGTTGACTCATGTTAAATTTAAAGCAGCTGCAAGAGCCATTCTCTGAGAGGATGGCAAAGACCCTAGCTGAGATCTAGGGCCCCCAGTGCACTCCTGGGGATTTGGTCTAGGACCAAGCAGCTAAAAGCCCCTAGATATGTCTAGGGCCCCTGGAAAAGTCCAGGGTACCCATGCCTGGGGCATGGTTTGATCCTTGGTCTTGTACCTTGGTGGATAAGACCCCTGAGAGGGCCCCCAGTAGACGAATGGGGTTCTTGGTCTAGTACCAAGCAATAAAGACCCCTGAGAGGGCCCCCAGTATACGACTAGCGTTCTTGGTCTAGTACCAAGCAGTAAAGACCCCTAAGAGGGCCCCCAGTATACGATTGGGGTTCTTGGTCTAGAACCAAGCAGTTAAAGCCCCTAGATAAGCTTAGGGCCCCTAGACATAGTCCAGGGTACCCATGCCTGTGGCATGGGTTGATCCTTGGTCTTGGACCTTGGTGGATAAGACCCCAGAAAAAGTTCTGGGGGCTACTTGATCCTCGATCAAGTATTTTGTTGGTGTATGACCTTCCTTGAAAAAGGACATGACCACATGAGGGATAAGTCCCATATGCAATGATGATAAAGTAATAAGATCACCATGAAAATGAATGAACGNGGCAATATAGTGAATCGGAAGAGCACTTCCAGATTTTGCTTCATTTTGGGTTCAGAAATGACTTCTTGATCCAGCAGGAAACAGGGCTCCATAGCCCAAAGCACTGAAGAGTCAGAATACATTGTTGCAAGCAGAAAAGCAGTGTGTCTTAGGAAGCTACTCTCTGACTTGTTCAGTTCAGAGCTTGAACCCACAGTCATTCACTGTGACAATCAGAGTTGTGTAAAGCTCATCGAGAATTCAGTGTTTCACGACAGATCGAAACACATTGAGATGAGATATTACTATGTCTAGTACATGGTTTAGAAGAACCTTCTCAGCATTCAGTATGTTCCGATAACAGAACAGACAACAGATATTTTCACCAAGCCACTGTCCCTGACAAAGTTTGTATACTTTCGTGACAAGCTTGGTGTAGCTGAGAATGCCTCTCTTGCTGAGAGGGAGTGTTAAATTTAAAGCAGCTGCAAGAGTCATTCTTCGGGAGGATGGCAAAGACCCTAGTTGAGATCTAGGGCCCCCAGTGCACTCCTGGGGATTTGGTCTGGGACCAAACAGTCAGTGCCATGGCAAAAGACCCCTGAGAGGGCCCCCGGTAGATGACTTGGGTTCTTGGTCTAGGACCAAGCAACTAAAAGCCCCTAGATATGTCTAGGGCCCCTGGAAAAGTCCAGGGTACCCATGCCTGGGGCATGGGTTGATCCTTAGTCTTGTACCTTGGTGGATAAGACCCCTGAGAGGGCCCCCAGTAGACGATTGGGGTTCTTGGTCTAGTACCAAGCAGTAAAGACCCATGATAGGGCCCCCAGTATACGACTGGGGTTCTTGGTCTAGAACCAAGCAGTTAAAGCCCTTAGATAAGCCTAGGGCCCCTGGACATAGTCCAGGGTACCCATGCCTATAGCATGGATTGATCCTTGGTTTTGGACCTTGGTGGATAAGACCCCAGAAAAAAGTTATGGGGGCTACTTGATCCTCGATCAAGTATTTTGTTGGTGTATGACCTTCCTTGAAGAAGGACATGACCACATGAGGGATAAGTCCCATATGCAATGATGATAAAGTAATAAAATCACCATGAAAATGAATGAACGAGTATTGCCACCTTGTAAGCCCTCCTTAACCCTCTCCTACCCTTGCTTGTGTGATTTGGGGTTTTATGTCATTTTGTCTTAAAAGGGTTAATTAAAGTTTAAATTAAATGTTTATTATATCATGTTTAAATTATTTAATTTAAACATGTTGTATTAATTATTTTAATTTAATTTATAGTTTTATTACCCTAGCCTAAACTATAAATTGAACCCCCTACCCCTCTCATTACACACTTGTTATCTTATGCTATTGTGCTCCTAAAGTCTACGGATCTGTCTCCTTGCTGCAGCCCCAACTGCTGGTATATTGACTTCTTGTTGCGGCCCCATCTACTGGTATGTTGTCTCCTTGTTGCAGCCCCATCTGCTGGTGTAGTGTCTCCTTGTTGCGACCTCTTCTATTTGTTGTTGCAGAGTTTGTATGTAGTGTTGCGGCTCCCTGTGGGGACTGTGAGGTGAGTACGTCCCTCCTTTTATTGATGTACGGTTGCTGACTGCAGTGCGGCCCCTCTTGTTCTGCTGTGGTGAGACTATAGGGTGCAGCCTCTCTTATTCTGTTGTGGTGAGCCTATAGGGTGTGGCCCCTCTCCTATTTTTTGTGTGGGGTGTATGAGGTGTGGCCTTCTTCTATCTGCAATTGTGTGAAGTGTATGATGTTCGACCTCTCCTTATTTGTTGTTGTGTAAGGTGCAGCCTCTTCTGATTGTTGTTGTGTGGCCCTTCCAAATGTCTGTTGTGATATGACTGTGTATGTCGTCCTCCCTTTTCTGTTGTGGGGTGTTTTGCTTCTGTGTTCAAACCGTGACCTTTTTTTCTTGACTATTGGCCTTCCTGTGTAAGGGTTTTGTTCATAACAATTCTTTGTGAGGGTTTGCTTGCTTCATCTACTGTTAGTGTGAGGGTTTGACAGTGAGAAGTCTTTGTGGCCCTTTTCCTTTTGGTGGCAAGAAAGTTTCTTCATCTCTTGGCAAGAGATCCAGCCTATATGGTGGATCTATGACCTGGACTTTGCCTGAGCATAATTACAAATGGTTCTACATCTCTTATGGTGGTTGTGACTTCTTCAGAGGTAAGGTTTCAAGACAAGGTAAGCTACCTACTTATCACTTTCAGATCTGAACTTTGTTTTGACTACAATACTATTTGGCCTATCTAGATTTGTGTTTAAGCATTGACAACTATTGGATCTGAATTGTATATTGAGTTTACCTTTCTGTTTATACAGTTTGATTGATTGTTTAATGATCAGATTGTTTTTGAGTTTAGATCTGTATATCTATATTTAAGTTGAAGTCCAGATCTACACTACAGTCTTACTCTTTATCTATACATTGGTTAAGTAGTGGAGATTGATGTCTGAACAGTAGATCTAGTTGTTTTACTCATTGAAATTTAAAAGATATTACTGTTATGCTTTACTGCCCAAATTCTAACACCAAGAATAACAAGAGAAAGATCCTCCAAGCCTAGCGCCTCTCCAAGATAGTGCATAAGTAAGTAGACCAAGAACTGCAACTGGCATGAAGCAACTAGCTAGTGCGCATTGTAGAAGGAGAATTGTATGTTTTTCCAAATGAAATGATCCAACGTGTATTTATACTAATCCAGGCACCTGTCTTTTCCTGTGGCGCTGACTTCTCATTCTTGGTCTTCAAATTTACTTTATTATTTTATGTATTTTACTGGTGGGGCCGACTTCTCTTCTTGGGTCTTCAATTTCTTCCTGGGGCTTCTTTAATGGTCAAATGGGTCTTCTTGTACTTCCTTGTGGAGAATGGTTGCTCGAAGTTGCAAAACTTCAACACTCCCTCTTACTCCCTCTCAACGAGGGAGACATTCTCCATACTTGGATTTCTTCTGTCATAGAAAGGTTGCCCTTGAGCCTCGTTGATGTAGTCTTCTCTGGCATGCACCTAATTGATGTATACTTCTCCCACATAGCACCCAGTTGATGTATGCTTCTCCCACATAGCACCTCGGGTCTCCAACAGTCCTTGTCAAGTCATATGATCAAGGAGAGAGACCACACTTGGGTCATTCTTCTTATCCAAGTCAGCATGGCCATCAGATAGGAATGTTTGATGTTAATACATGGAGAACATCAACACCCTGGGCCACTCTCCTTAGCCAAGTCAACATGGCCATCGAAGGAGTGTCTGCCCGATGCTAATACATGGAGAACATCAACACCCTAGACTGTTCTCCTTAGCCAAGTCAGCATGGCCATCGGAGGAGAATGTTTGTCCGATGCATATGCATCTCGAGTCTGTTGAAATAATGTAACTGCAGAGAGTATTCTTATTATTATTTGATATATTATTCATTGGATCAATCCCCATTGTGAATTGATCATGTCGGCTATTGTAATAGGACCAAATCCCCTTTTGCGGATTGGTCAAATGATAATTATAATAGGAAGAATAAGAAGTCGGCCCCAACATATATTTAAGAGGCCCCAGAATATAATTAAGGTGGTTATAACCACCCAGTGGGAGAAGTCAGCCCTGCCAGTGAAGAGACACTTCACACGTGCCAGTCTTGTATAAATAAGGAGGCTAGCGCCTCACTTAGACACACAACTCACTTGCTCATTTCGTGAGACAAGTTTCGGATCTGCAGTTAGAGAAGAAGGAGAGAGAGTGGCGCATATCCAGGAGAAGATCTTTTGCATTAGTTTAAGAGATCTCTTGGCATTGTATTGCCTATCTATATTAAGGAAGTTTTGCTTGGTTTTCTTTCCCTAGAAGGTTTCCCAGGATAAATGTTGTGTCTCTTGTGATTGTGTATTTATCAGTGATCTTGGATTATGCTATTGTTATCTAATATGAAAAGAACTATAATAATGGCTTAAACATTAACAGAGTCTTCATCAGTCATGTATCAAGTCACATGATCAAGGATAAACACTACACCCGGGCCATTCTTCTTAGCCAAGTCAACATGGCCATCGAAGAAGAATGTACCATTCTCCTTAGCCAAGTCACCATGGCCATCAAAGGAGAATGTCTGCCCTTCTCCTTAGTTAAGTCAGCATGGTCATCAGAGGAGAATGTCAGCCCGGTATTGTCATCTAGAGAAGCATCAACACCTCGACTCTTTGTTGGTCCTTGTCAAGTCACGTGATCAAGGATAAAGACTACGCCTGGGCCATTCTCCTTAGCCAAGTCACATGGCCATCAGAGGAGAATGTATGCCTGGTGTT
>SNQJ01S0004804.1:359085-390521 GCA_010110895.2 Picea sitchensis
AGAAGTCTTTGTGGCCCTTTCCCTTTTGGTGGCAAGAAAGTTTCTTCATCTCTTGGCAAGAGATCCAACCTATATGGTGGATCTATGACCTGGACTTTGCCTGAGCATAATTACAAATGGTTCTACATCTCTTATGGTGGTTGCGACTTCTTCAGAGGTAAGGTTTCAGGACAAGGTAAGCTACGTACTTATCACTTTCAGATCTGAACTTTGTTTTGACTGCAGTACTATTTGGCCTATCTAGATTTGTGTTTCAACATTGACAACTATTGGATATGAACTGTATATTGAGTTTACCTTTCTGTTTATACAGTTTGATTGATTGTTTAATGATCAGATTGTTTCTGAGTTTAGATCTGTATATCTATATTTAAGTTGAAGTCCAAATCTGCACTACAGTCTTACTCTTTATCTATACACTGGTTAAGTAGTGGAGATTGATGTCTGAACAGTAGATCTAGTTGTTTTACTCATTGAAATTTAAAAGATATTATTGTTATGCTTTACTGCCCAAATTCTAACAACTCAACAGTAGGTTGGGATGCACATTCATACTTCGCCTATTTCTCATCGGAGTCCATTGCTATAGCTAGCCCCCCAGACAGGCACTCTGTTGGTTTGCAAGTGTCCCTAGATACACTTGGCCACCTTTTACCTACTAGGAAGGGGTTGAACTAGATTACTTGGGATGACATTTATAGGTAGTTCATACAAGTCACTTGGATTAACCCCTCGAGCGGGTTACACCCAAAAATGGCCCTTTGTTCAGGGCACTTCATGGAGTTGAGGGACAAACTCATTCTCCAACCTCCATACATGCATTGTCACTAGATGCATGCTCTTCACATTCCCTTAGGCTAGTTCAGAGTGGGTTTACATAGACTTCGAGTGGAGGCCAAGTACTAGTTTGGCCTTTCAAATAAGATATGTCAATTGTGTCGTCTCCAAGAAGTTGATATAGAAGAGCACTTTGTATTCCACTGCCCTACTTATTACTAGATCCAAGGGAGATTCCATTGTTTATTCAAGGAGTCACAAAGCCTTTCTAGTTTCTTTTTGTATCCCAACCAAAGATGCATGGCCTTATACTTGAGGGAAGCCCTTAAATTTCGCTCCTAAACCCTCTAGCCACCCCCTAGGTCGATCTCCACTCGAACAATTACTTCCTTTCTTATGGTGCTCCCATCCACCAAGGGGACCAAGCAACAAAGTGACAGCAATTTGGGTTCCAATCCCAAATAAGTGAGGAAATGAGGGGCCATTCCTACTCCCTAGAGACCCCAACATTAGCACCATTCCAGATCCCACACTAGCAGGTCCTTCCAAGCCTTGGTGGCACACTACCTCTTCCAAGTAACGACACATTGTGCAATCCAACTCTTCTTCCAGATCATCCTCTAGGCAACCCTCTATTCAGAGTTCCTCTAATCAACCTCAAATGTTAGGGGAGCTAAGTCTAGCAAACAATAATATGCTTACATTATGTGTATTCAAGGTTTTGGATTTACTCTCGTTGTATATTTTAATTCCAGTTCCACTCTCCACTCTCGAGGTTCAAATTTTAGGTTTTTAGTTTGGATCGATACTTTACATTCTACAGTTGCATTATATAGGAGTCACTTTAGTGCTTGCATGTCATGTTGAATCGACAGTCCCATTGACCTACTTTTGTGGTCATTTGTTGGACATTAATAAAATTATCTTATCTTATCTTTATTTAAACATGATTTATATTAAATTTGATTAATTTAGGTTTCTAATCTATTCTATCCACAATCAACATCGTTTAACTGGCCGATAAAAAACATTATTTTTCCTTATTTGTTTGGTGACAATTAAGAAGGCATTGCAATATTATTTTTTTTTGGGCCAAAACCTAACCAAAATTTCAAAGGATACGGTTCAACAAGCATAAATCACACAAGATAAGATAAGATAAGATAATTCTATTAATGTCCAACATATGACCACAAAAGTAGGTCAATGGGACTGCTAAGTACAATGATGTCGATACAGAGCAGGAGCACCAAAATGTCTCTTATATAAAGAGCAAGATAGAAAGAAAAGTATTAATCCAAATAGTTTAAATGTGGAATCATGCCAAATTACACGGTTCATAATCTTATTTCCCAACATCATGACCACTATTGACTTTTTTCCATAGATTGCATTATCGAATGACGTTATTTAGATGACCTTCAAGACCAAATAGACATCTAGGCTCATGCTAATCCATACAAAGTTTGAAGATTCAAAAATAGATTGAAACCTCCCGAGCACCAATAATTCCACAAAGCATCCACTAAAAGCAAGTTATGATCAAAATTGGAGCAGGTTATGCTCCATTAGGCAACTAGCTCCAACAAACATATGGGTTTATCTTACAAGTCCACTATGTTCCCTCTATCACTAAATGATTAAATGGAGTTCATGCTAGAGTGGTCACTAAAGAAACATTTTTCCTCACACGTGCACTAGAAATGATCCAAATCAACACATCTTTAGAAAACCTGATATGACTTGAAATTAAAATCAAATGAATTATATCATAGCAAAATTCCAGTCTGCTTAGATATGTGCGCAAAGCTCATTGCTTCCACCAAATTCTCCATATCAGCCTGGAAGACTGCATTATGTGCACAAACTGCACTTATCATGCGAGACTAACAACAATAAATGATAACATCCTATTAACCATGAATCCTAAGTAAGGCTTTCCAATGAAGCAAAACAAACTTGCACTCTGAGCAGCTGCAACATGGGCAAAGGCCATCTGTCCAGCAAAGTCAGGAGAAATATTTCCTTATTGATTCTGATAGAAACCCTCAATTTTCATTAAAGTTTAAACTCATATAAACTAGCAGCATTCATTGAAAACAGTACATCCTTGAACTTCAAGAAGTTTAGCATTGAACCAGCATTAGTCTTGTGCATTTTCACTTGTCCGTGCCATTTGACTTATTCATGTTCAAGGAGTCCTCCGAGAGCCGTTTTATTTATGAGATAAGATAAGATAAGATAATTTTATTAATATCCAACTCAGAGAAGCTCTCAAAGACATTGTCCCTTGCTCAATAATGCAAGATATTGGAATCTGAACTTCAATTTATGCTTTTAAATAAACTTTTGAAATGTTACTAGGAAAAAATGTACATCTGCAAAGTAGTAGAGGTAGATTAGAAAGCATTTCAAAATATTTTCGGTTGCAGTTTTTAGAATCCAAGGTCAATTGGCATTTGATGCCAAGTACACTGGTAAAGAGGGAACTGAATCTTCGAATACCCTGAGAATTTTATCTACTTTGTAAACTATAGTGTGAAGCAAATAACCCCTTTCACCTCTTATAATCCTCTCGGACTGAAATGCTCTATCCAACTGTCTTACAAAGCTTTCAGAAAAGTTCCTATATGATGTATGGTTGATTTTTGTTATTAGATTCCAAAATTAATTTTAAATGAACCTATATGTGGTCAGTTGTCATAAGTGTATGGCTGATGGAAATTATGTCGAAGAAACCTATAATGGAATGAAATGAAAGCTACGAAGTGGTTATTAATCCTAATACAAATCACTAAAACATAAATGGGCAACAAAGAACAATTCATCCATTCATTCAAATGCTTTTATTTTCAGGCATAGAAGGAAGCAACAAATTCAGCTCAGAAATTGTCTTGATAAATGAATGATTATAGCAATTGAGTGACTAACCTGGAGGAAAATTTCATAGGCTTGAACTTGCCGCGGCCGTCGGTCCGGACACTAATCGTAAACTCATTCGCATTGTCGTCTCGGCCAAAGAAGGGCGCAGCTCCCTCGAAATCGTTCAGCACGTCATAGGAATTCGTGACATTTAAGGTCGCAGGATCGAGAGTAACGATGGACACCTGCGAAATGCAGAGAATCCTTTTATACCGCCCTCGCCATGAATGCTTCGTCACCAGGTAGCGCGCAAGGTAATCCACCTCCTCCGCCGGAATATCGCCGGAAGAGGACGACGGCTGATCATGGGACGATGAAGATGCGTGTCTACTCACGAAATCCATGTGCGGAAGTAACTGAAGGTAGCGGGTTCGAGTCGCATTCGGGCGGAGGAGCCACCAACCCTGCCACTTAACTGCTGTGCTGCCTCCGCCCCTCGACTGATTCGCCCCCAGCTCTCCCTATTTGAAGCCCTAAAGAAAGGTTGATCACGACGATCGACCGATCGGATCTTAATTCGCTTGAAATTCTCTCAAACCCTCCCTCCTCCTATCACCCAAAGGAAGCATATTCTTCATCCGCACCAGCTTCTATCATGTGCAATTGCAATTGCGATTGTCATGAATCCAATCCAAACCTACCTTACCAGTGATCGATCCGATAAACCTTTGATTACAAGTTAATTCGCTAGATTTTTTTATTTACAAAATAGACTCCGACTCCATTCCATAAACCTCCTCCATCTTCTTCTTCACCTGTGGTGCTGTGTGTTGGTAGGCAGTGGAGGGGAAAGGAGAATGACTACTTACCACTAAAAAAGAAGGTAAGCAAAGCCCAAATCTACGGTCTCATTGTCTCGAATGACAAAAGGGAAAACCGCCTTTCAAAGTAGCCTATGATTTTTTTATTTACAAAATAGACTCCGACTCCATTCCATAAACCTCCTCCATCTTCTTCTTCACCTGTGGTGCTGTGTGTTGGTAGGCAGTGGAGGGGAAAGGAGAATGACTACTTACCACTAAAAAAGAAGGTAAGCAAAGCCCAAATCTACGGTCTCATTGTCTCGAATGACAAAAGGGAAAACCGCCTTTCAAAGTAGCCTATGATTTTTTTATTTACAAAATAGACTCCGACTCCATTCCATAAACCTCCTCCATCTTCTTCTTCACCTGTGGTGCTGTGTGTTGGTAGGCAGTGGAGGGGAAAGGAGAATGACTACTTACCACTAAAAAAGAAGGTAAGCAAAGCCCAAATCTACGGTCTCATTGTCTCGAATGACAAAAGGGAAAACCGCCTTTCAAAGTAGCCTATGATTTTTTTATTTACAAAATAGACTCCGACTCCATTCCATAAACCTCCTCCATCTTCTTCTTCACCTGTGGTGCTGTGTGTTGGTAGGCAGTGGAGGGGAAAGGAGAATGACTACTTACCACTAAAAAAGAAGGTAAGCAAAGCCCAAATCTACGGTCTCATTGTCTCGAATGACAAAAGGGAAAACCGCCTTTCAAAGTAGCCTATGATTATCCCTCCACCTCCCTACCCGGGAAAATAGAGGGTCCCTTCATCGCATTCTTCCCATGTTTTCCTGCCCTCTAAGAATATCGAACTGGGCTTGTTCAAAGGGACGTAATGTTACTTGAAGCTTTTTTCTCATATTTATTTCGTAGGTGTCCATTTTTCAATATGTTATTACACATTTAATGTTAAATCTTTTATATTTTTAAGAGTTTAAAAGATTAGAGTTTACATGAATATATATTGATTTATTTTATGATATTTTGATTTGGGATTTGAAAAAATAAATACTAATTTTTTTATCTGTTTAAAATGTTAAAAGTATTTTTATTATTGGTTTTCTTGTTTTTTTTATATTATCAATATTAAATTTTTTTAGGTATATTTTTTGGATCAAATTGTGTACTAGGAATGAAGGTTTAATGTTTGGAGTGGACACTCCACCCATCATGAGGGATACTGAAGCTAATATGTTAATGTCAATTTTTTTTGTTTTTATTATAGTTTTTTTGTTTTTTTAAGTTCATCAAAATTATTTTATTGCCTAAAAAAGGCAATATGTATTTTAGAGTTTACTATTAAAGATATTGTAATGTTTCTCACATTTATAACACTAAAGTCATCATATGTTAGTTCCATGTAATATTTTATACGAAACTAAAAATAACCTAATAATAAATTATTGTTGATTGTATAATAATCATCCATGGGAGTATTATGTTTTTTATTAGAGATGAATGGGAGGAGGGACACCTGCAATACTTGGCATTGCACGTGGTAACCCCAGAGGTCGAGATCGCATAAGCATCCCTGCGCAGCTAATATTTGATGGTGGATCTGTCTTCACAATGAATGGATTATTAAAATGATGTGATACATAATATCTTGCAGGTATATGATTGGGTCCACGCATAAATGTTTTTTCATCTTCAATTATTATACTTTGATAGATCTAGTAGCACAGGAGCTTGCTGGTACATTGATTTGGAATGGAGAGGCTTCAACAAAAAAAATTACCTTGTTGTAGCTTCAATTGATCTTCTACTTAGACTGTAATGTTAAAAATATTAGTTGAGTTATATGAGTTGTCATATGGAAGATGAGGTGATTTTCTCTCATATGTATCAAGGGTAGGGTTTTAACTGGAAGTTTTACCATAGTATTGTAGGAATGGATGAAGAGGTTGTCAACAACACGGATGACCCCATGGAAGGCCAACAAATTTGGTCTGTTCTAGTAGAGTTGCATTGTAGCTTTGACCCTCCTCCACAACGGCCATCCCAACCTCAAATCAACCTACTGGAAGAGGACACTTTAGTTGTCCTGGGTGGGAAACTGGAATGATGAGGTGGAAACATCGATGACAAGGACATTAGAACCTGTCATTTTCACATCGTTAAGTCATCAATCCATTATGGGAGCAAAGCCAAGGAAGCACGAGTGGCAGGATTTGGAGGATCGGGGTATTTATCCCCTGAGCTCAGACTCAAATCTCCTGGTACACTGGACTCAAGGGAAATCACCACACTCATTAAACACCTCTAATGAAGTGCCCTTAGACCTATTACTAGGTTTAATGAGTTCCTCAACTCTTGGTCTTTCATAAGCAGAGGGAGGTTTCAAACACAGGGGTTTCATTGGAGGTATGTTGTCTAGCGAATTGATGAGCAGTTCTCTTTCTTGCAAATCCTTGACCTCTAACCAAGAGGATTCAAGATATGGAGGTTTGGGGAAAACCATAAAAAAAATGCAAGTGTGTGAAGAAGAAAGCAGATGCAATTAATTTGGAGCTAGGAGAAAATGTAAAGCTCCATGAAATTATGGACCTTGAGGGCTCATCCATTATGGATCGATTCTCGAGCAAGAGGATGAACAAGGAAACCCTAAAGTCTTGGACGAAGGAGAATTTTGCACAATTGTTAGGCTACTCTCAATGTAATATGGTTTTGGTCAAAGGTTGGTTGGTATGGATAATCAATTCTAGAGAAGATGCAAAAAAAATCATCAAAGCCCATTGGACATGGGGCTCTCAAACCCTCTTTCTGAAGAAGTGACACTTGGAATTTGATGTAAAAACAACCCACATGGATTTCATTCCAATTTAGGTTTGGCTCCCAGGCCTCCCACTAATCTTGTGGTTTGACAAAGTTTTCAAGGAAATTATAAATTCCCTAGGATTATTCTATGATGTACACAACTCCTACAGGAACTCTAGATACATGGGAATGACCATAATTCTAGTTCACATGGAGCTTTTGAAGGGTCTAGTAGACTCAATAATGATCAAGAAGGGGCCTTTAATTTTATGTCAATCACTAGATTATGAAGGAATCACATTTAAATGTGGTTGATGTCACGTTATGGGCACCCTATGAAGGAATGTTCACTCCCCTTCAGAAGAAAAATCTAGGTTCGTAAAGAACATAAGGAGGGAAAAGGAATTGCTTGGTCTCCTCTGAAAAATGTTTAGGAATCCAATAGTCTCTCAAGTCCACAAAAGATCAACCCCCCAATGATTTCTCCATTTAAGGACCTTGTGGCCCTGTAAAAAGAGCACCCCGACCTTACCAATTATGGACAAGATAACTCATATTCCATGGGTACACAAATTTCTACTCCTACCTCTGTCCCTATTCAAAAGTCTAAACATTTATTTTTTGTCTATTGGGAGTTGGGATTAAAAAAAACCAATGAAAACCAGCTGAGTGATCTTCTACCTAGTCTCTCGGGGATAAACTTGCCTAAGCCCCCTACCCTAATCCCTTTTGATGAATTGGATGGTGTTAGCACCAGAAGTCACCTCTGGATTGCGGCAAAGGTAAGCCTAGTACCCATCAGTTTGTATGTCACAATGAATAAATTTAAGGGTGGTCTGATGGACACGGTCTCAAGATTATATCGCTTTAACTCATAAAACTGGGTTGGCATGCATAGAAAAGTGAGGTCTTGATCTAACTTCAGTCAGTGATTTGTTGCATAGTGGTGATTAGGGGGAAGAACTTAAAGAAGACGAAGTGGTCTGTTGTGGACGTCTGGTCTATCGGCAGCCAAAGGAGAAGAAAACTCGAAAGACAAGATCTTCTTGGCTCGGAGCTACACGGAACTAAATGAAATTATCATGAACTGAAATCAATCATACATCACAATTCAATAATAATCACCCGACTGGATCGTCCATGCCCGGGTCATTCAATGTTAAAAGGAAAGCAACACAGGGAAACGATTAAAACCGACAGTGGTGTCACTGTGATCAAACATACATCACGCAAACACAACTATACTCGACTGGATCTTCCATGCTCGAGTGTTCTAATACAGCCGCTACAAAGAGATGAAAGGGGAACTGACTTTCATTAGACAAGAAGTCTCAAATACATAACATAACCAGAGAACCATAGGCTTTACTAAAACTTTACAATCAGGAGCTCTGCTCAACCCTCCCCTTACAAAATATAAAAACAAAGTATATATACTCAGAGCAACTTGCCCCCATACAAGAACGGGCCCTGCTTACAGCATTCAAGGCTTTGTGTCTCTATCTCGGACTGTCAGACTGCACATGCATTATTTTGTCATAAGCGATCTTAGATAGTATGGGCTTTGTAGGAAAATTCATGACAAGGCGACCTTGGGCTGACAGTCTGCCTCCACGACCGGTGTTTCCATGCTTCCTATTTATGGTTGAAACGAGGTTTCAACCACCTTCCTCAGTTTCATTAACTATCCTCATTGGGATCAAGAAGGAGGCTGACACTCGAGAATGTTCCATTCAAGCTCATAATCCCTTCCAGTAAAAAATGGCGCCTCAAGGCTTGTAAGGATTTTCTTTGTGACCACTCGAGCGCTTTGATCCTCTGCATAACGCCCTTTCATCGCCCCCTGCGACCATAGGCTATGACCCTGCGCTTAACCAAAATAGAAATTTGGGACTTCGCATGTCGAAAGTTCTTTCTCCCCTTGATTCATGATGTTCTAATGCCCGAAACCACGAAATGATCCATCTGGATCAACGATTGGGTCTGCCCCGAATCCAACGGCCACGATTGGTTTCTTGAACACTTCATCCGCCTGTTGCTTAACAGGCGCTTATCTTTCTCTAGGCCCACCTTCCATGTGACTGTGGGTTGTGACCTCACGCTTGTCCCGCATGATATTTCGGGGTTTCTCATTTCGGGAGTTTTCGCCCCATCTTGACTTCAATATCGTGATGCCCGAAATCGCGAAACAACGACTAAGACCGGCGGTCGGACTTGCTTCGAGATGGACGACCACGATCTTTCCCTCGACCATACGGATTGTCGGCTATGTGATGAGTGCTAGCCCCCTTTCCCGGACCTACTTCCTTTGTGACTAGGTGCTAAGACCGTGGGCCCAATTCCTGGGAGCTTTCGCGATTTCGCGTTTCGGGAGAAAGAGATGTTGCTCCTGGGAAAACCTTTGATTCACAAAATTGGGGTTTCACACTTCGGGGTTTCGAGCTATGGGTGTGCTTGTCGACGAGAACCCCAAACTCCTGATTCCCAAAATTGTCGAAGTCAAATCAACGACCCTCTGCATCTCACAACAAGACGGACCAGATCTTTCCCTTCGCGAATCGGGATTTCGTGATCCTTGATGCATAATATCTTTGCCTTTGAAATCTTGATTCCCATGCTCGCTTGATTCCATATAAGACCACTCTCAATGTTGCGGCCTGCAATAATGAAGACTTGGACAGCACGGTTAGGACCTGAGGAAAATGAAGACTCAGTAACAGAGGTAAAAAGAGAAGAAATCAGCCTTAAGGAGAACAGAGAAGCTCGGGGCCGATGTCTCTTGGGCATATTTCAACAAGGAAACTAGTCGACCAAAGGATGAAGACAAACAGACAAAGAAAAATATACGTCGGGAGGGGAAAACTATGATCGGGTCTGCAAAAAGGGGGAAAAGGCAAACAAAATCATAGACCTAGACCAAAACCACAACCCATGAGAACATGACAAGCTTAATCGCTAACAGACGGTACCCAAGAGAAGCTTCCTTCTTCTAAATCCTCTATAAAATCTGTTTGTATTTCTTTTGATTTGTGCTCCCACTGAGATCTCTGGTCCTATGAATTTGTTAAGTATAATCTCAGGCCCAGGTCTAGAGGATCCATTCTCTTCTCGAAAGGGGTAGAAGGTGGTTTAGTGTTTCTAGAAGAAGAAAAAAACAAAACCTTCCCAAAGAGAAACGAAATCATACTTATCAATGGCTCAGAAGCAAGCAAGCTCTGAAGTTCGAAGTGGTAAGCAATTGTCTTTGATTGGGGCTCTTAGAGAAAGCACCCCTAAGGACATTTCCAAATGATCATCCTCGCCTTATATTGTTGGGGAATAGCCAATACCTCCAAAAATTGGCCATAAAAAAAGGTCGTTCTATACTCGCAACCCTTCTATCATTTTCCTACAAGAACTAATGACCGACGGGGACACGGTGGTAAATGAACTATCCAAACTTCTGAAGGGATGGGAATTTAGTTTTATTGATTCCCTGAAAAGATCTAGGGGGACATCACTAGTTTGAAAAAACAAACTTTCTCTCTATATAATTCTTAGGCTTTCACATCAGATCTGGGGACTTCTTTGTACTCCTTGGAACTTGCAAAATAACTCACATGTCTAAATATATACGAGCCCTACTCGGATAGATAGGAGTACTGGGAAGTTTTCTTTCAAAGAAATTGGTTTCAAAATGGCTTAGTGGTTATTGGAGGTGATCTAAATTTTTCACTAGGGGCCTCAGAGATCTAGGGGCTTGTAGCCTAAGTGGATCCCTTATTTGATTTATTTATAAGTAAGCTAGAGTTTGTAGGTATGTTGGTCATTATGCCTGCTAAAATCTCTCCAACATGGAGGAACATGAGAACAGGTGAGGCCTGAGTTGCAAAAAGGATCGATCACTTCCTAATTTATGAAGCCTTCCTTGAAGAAGCTCTTTGACTTCAACAATGGATGTCTACTAGAGGGGATTCAAACAACATCTCAGTGATTTTAGAATTGCCTCCCATCCAAGGCTTCCCAACCCCTTCAAACTGAACTCAGACAGGTTAAAAGATGAGGATTTCCTGATAATTAAGGAGATTTGGAAACCATTTGATGGTTCCTTCGTGTAATCTACGCCTATCCAATTTCAACAAAATCTAAAAAGGGAAAAACAAGTAGCCATCAAGTGGTCAAGGGAGAAAGGAAGAAAGATGAAAGGCTCCTTTTGGAGATTGAAGAAAAACTAGAAATTTGTTGTAACAAAGAGGGATTTGGATTCCTAACTGAAGATCAAAAACTTTATATAAAACTCTTGGAAGACAAGAAAAGGAAAATACTGTTGGACAGGGAAAAAGAATGGAGGATAAAAAGTCGAGAAATATGGTTGCAAGCAGGAGATAAAAATACCAATTTTTTTCATAGATTTGAAAACTATCATAAAAATATAAATACAATATAGGTAATAGAAAAGGGCAATGATTCCAGGGCATCATCTTTTCCTAAAATGGCAACTGAAGGGGTAAATTACTTTCATACACTTTTCAAAAAAGAAACCCAAAGCCACCATTGCAACAATAATAAAAATAACAACCTTTTTCCCAATTTTGTTAGTCAAGAGGATAATCAAAATCTAAAGGCTGAAGTGAGTAAAGAAGAATTATTTTAAATATTACAGAGCTTCCAAAAAGATAAAATCTTGGGACCTGATGGACTCCCAACAAAATTGTTTATGGGATGTTATGATTTCATTGAAGAGGACCTTCTAAGAGTGGTTGAGTTCTCTTTATCCACAAACGAAACCTTGACATCTTTTAACCTTCATTGCATTAATTTGAAACATTGACAATCCCTTATAATTCGAGAGATTCATACCAATTTCTTTATGTAACAACATTTACAAAATAATCTTCAAAGTCACTGATTGGAGATTGAAAGGAATGAGCAGATTGAATTCATAGAAAGGTACCAAATTCATGGGATTGTCAGTGTGACGCAAGAAGGGATTCACTTAATCAAGATCAAGAATAAAAAAGATCTAACTCTAAATGTTGATCTCTCCAAATGTTTTGATCATGTGAGTTGGTTATATCTTAGGCTCATTCTTATTCATTTATGTTTTAGTCATGCTTTTGTCACCTGGTTAATGAGTTATATTTGCTCGGCTTCTTTTGCAATTATTCTAAATGGTGATGCCTACCCTTTATTCAAACCTAAAAGGGGTATTAGACAAGGATGTCCTCTATCACCCATACTCTTTCTTTTGGTAGAAGAAGGTCTTAGTAGATATCTAAGAACCTAAAAGGGGTATTAGACAAGGATGTCCTCTATCACCCATACTCTTTCTTTTGGTAGAAGAAGGTCTTAGTATATATCTAAAAGAAACCTCTGGAAATGGAAGTCTATAAGGCATTAGTATGGCCCCTCTTGCAATGTCACTCATCTTCTTTTTGTTGACGATATCCTAATCTTCTGTGAAGGGTCCAAAAAAATTATTAAAAAACTGTGGGAGATCATGGATCTCTTCTATGAGGCCACTGGAATGCAGATTAATATTGTAAAATCTTTGATTCTTTACTCGGGTCTCTCAGAGACTGAATATAATCAAATCTCTCATGTTTTACCTTACCAGGTAGGGGATATAGATTATGGTTTAAAATACTTGGGATTTCATTTGAAATCCAATCAATAAAAAAAAGGCGGATTGGCAATGGTTACTACCAAAAATTGAGAAAAAGATAAACACATGGTACAAGCAATTGCTATCTAGAAGAGGCAGACTTGTTCTAGTCAAAGCAGTCTTTGAAGTAATTCTTGTTTATTAGATGTCTCTTGCATGGATTCCGGAAGGAATCCTTGACAAAATTACACAACTCTGCTTTAGATTTATTTGGTACAGAGAGAAAAGTAAGAAAAGATTGGTTTTAGCCTCGTGGAAAAGACTTGTTGTCCCAAAATCCCTAGGTGGATGGAGTCCTGAGAATATGTTTTTGTTCTCAAAGTGTAACATCAATGCTTTTAATCCTTGGTTTAGTGATGTATAATGTAAATATGATGTATGGTCATGGGCCCCACTACGCAATACGTAAACATTATATATCGATAATAATAATATAAAATGTAACACTAGTTGTAGATGGACATGGATGGAGTAATGGGGGATAATTTTCCACAAGAGAGGGGAAAGGCCTAAGAGAGGTCCAAGGGAAAATTATTCATGTGTATTAATCCCAACCCACCTTTCTAACTTTTATTATGGTGTATGAACCTTCTATTTTATGTTTGACTATTACCAAAGTCAATCATTAATCACGTGTAAGAGGGTTGGTGTGAAAAGTCACATCCCATAGTTATGAGAGCATGGGAGCTGAGTGCAATCAACACTGGGGAGTGTGAGAGTCAACTTGCATGGGGGAAAAGGAAATTAGTATGGGAAAAGAGGGTAGTTTTTACAAAAAAAAATTGGGACAACAAGGGAGTGCAAAGTGTTGGAACATGAAGACAACCATAGTGGGCATGTATGGTAGTCTTTTGGAGCTACAAATGCATGAAGAAGTAGGTTGTTAGGCTTATAGAGTGAGTTTTTGTGTAAGATATTATCCAACAACAAATGAGATTGCCATTATGAGTTTTTCTCATTGCAATCGACATCCCTCGAGTCCCCAACAACAAATACTCCTAGCCAACCCGTGTTGGAGCGTTAAATGGAAGTGGGAAGCACCGACAGACTCTATGCAGTGAAGGGGGATCCCTTTCCTTGGGTTGTGCAGGTTGAGGGGAAGATAGTTGTAGGGAAAATTAGCTTGATGTGGGTTGTGTTGGGATATGAGTGGACAATGGAGAGACACCCTTTCTCGTGAATTTGTAGCCCCAGCTCGGGGGTGGTTTGCTACCGAGATTTGTAGTAGCAAATCTATGGTTGGGTGGAACGTTCATCCTCTACAATTAGTTTCACATTTGGTTTAAAAGACAAGTGTTTATCTCTCACTACATTGTTTATATTTTTGGGTTTTATTTGTTATGCATATACTATGTTCTTGAGTAAATTATATGTCAATGTGCATTGTATAATTGAATACATTCATATTGTTGTTAAATGCATCTAAGTCCTCAATGCATTGCATTTAATTATGGGATTATATGTTTTGTGCTTACTCTAAATTTTAAGTAGTTGTATACTACTGTGTGAATGTTAGTTTAGCTACATTCATGTTTTAAGAATGTTGTTGACTGCTTCGACATTTTTAGCATGCGTGCATTCGATTTAATTGGTATAAAAAAAATTTTGGGTTTGGTAGTGGGGGACACTACACAAAGGTCCTAGTTATTAAGAATGTCTAGAGGATTATTCAAGGCAGTAGGCTTTGGGTTGAAATTACAAAAGACAAATATATTAATCTAGAAACAATAGAGGATTAGATCCAAAAGCCCTTAAAAAAATATCAAAATGCATCAATCATTTGGAAAGCAATTCTCTTCAATTTCCACCTAATGCCAACTGATTGATTTGGAGACTTAGGGAGGGGGGTAAAATTATTATAGGATTAGACCCCTAGATTGGTTGTAAGGAACCACACAAACTCCCAAACTACTTGATTCTCGAGCTAAAAAATAAGGCTGATCCAGATGGATATTGGTGGCCACCCACGTATTCCAAATGGCTCCTCTTGACAATTTTTAGTTCAACACGTTCTTTTGTACTTCTTTGTAATTGTGGGTTCTACACTTCCGGGGCTATCTGAAGCCCTACACATATTCCAGGTGGAGACTGGTGGTTGCTCACCTAATCCAAGGCTTATTTTGGAGTTCTCATGTCAATACATCTTTCTGTACTTCCAGGGCTGTTTTGGGGCTCTGAATAGCGTTTTTCTGGCTTGCCATAGTCAAACGATAGATGAAGTCAGAGTTTGATAGCATAACGTGTAGTTCTTGAAAAGACCTTTCCAATGGGCTATCGCGCGCCTAAAAAAGAGGTCATGTGCATAAGTTACGACCCTCGAAAGTTGAGGTGCCAACTTACCCATCGAGGCCCACATAACTTTTAGTGTTTCATCTCCCAGAGTTAGGTTTTTGGATGTCTAGGGTTTTAGCATTCATGAGTAATGTTAAAAAGGCATCTAGAGCCTCGATGTAATCATTCTTCTCAAACGGATGCGTGTAGCAGCCACATCTCTTCTCAGAGATAGCTACCACCATTCAAGCAAGTTGTTTTCAGTTCTGCAGTTTTACAGTTTCAACCTATTTTATTTATTCAATAGAAGTTATTGCTCATTGGATATATGTTGTTGTTCTACGTATCTCTGTGTTATTGTATTCAGACAGTTATTCATTTCGTTCCGCTCGTAAATCTGGATCAATGGTATCAGAGTGGTCTGCTCTTCATTTATTTTTCTTCGTGCATGTCCCCGACAAGATATGGGTACAAGAAGTTGGGACTCAAACCAATCGAGCCTTTGCAAGATCAGTTTCACTGAGCCCGACAACAACCCATGGGGGAAAAAAAGAAAGATGATGGAGCAGGATATCCTTTTAAAATGTTGCTCAAGGAAGCCCTTGCACGACAAAGGAACGAAATGATGGACAACTTTGCACAGATCCTTCGGCAACTGCCCATAGGAGACACATCTTCATCAAGCGGCCATGCAACCCCTTCAAGGTAAAGGTAAATTTTGATATTCCATTATTTGAAGGACTGATAGATGTGGATGTTATAGATAAATGGTTGAATCTACTCGAAGGGTACTTTTCGGTCCACAATTTTTCCGATAGGGAAAAAAATTGTTTTGTACTCCTCAAGGTTGTCCCCCATGTTAAGGACTGGTGGGATACCTACTATGAGTAAAGGGACATAGAGAAATCTGAAATATTTGAGGTCTCCCCCACATGGGATTCCTTCAGGGATTCCATTAAAGAACAATACTACCATGTTGGAAGCTACGAGGACCCGTACACAAGATGGACCACCCTGCGTCAGGAAAGGGACCAAACAGTACCATATTTCACCAATATTTTCCATACCCTGCGCACCAAATTGGATATCAAAGACTCTGAGCGACATATGGTGCTCAAGTACCACGACTGCTTGCATAGATATATTCAAACAAAAATGGAGTTTCTGGACATCGCATCATTGGGTACGAATTATAGATATGTTTTCAAGATCGAGCATAAATTTAAGTTGAAGAGGCAAGAGTTTGGATTTGAAAACTCATAGTTGAAGCAAGGAAAAGGCGTCCCCAACCCACAAAACAAGGGACAGAGCAAATATGGCCACTCTCAAGACAACCAGTCCAATCAACAACACAAGAAGGGTAATGAGAAGTCGAAGAAGGACACGAGAAAATGGTGTAAATACCATAAAATCCCTTGGCACAACACCGAAGAATGTCACTCCGAGCAGTCACTGGTGGTTGAGCTAAAAGCTTTTGATTCAGAGGCAAATTTTGACTCCGAATCAAATCCATAAGGAAGGAAGCGAATTATCTATATTGAACCTAATTCCACTGTCGCTACCACCAAAGTCCAACCGAGCGAACCAGAAGAGCCAGAGGAAGGGGAACGCCGCTTTCACTCACAGATGTGGGTAAAGGGAGCTTCGCTTCATTTCATTGTCAATAATGACAGTCATAAGAACCTGATCTCAACAGAGGTTGTCAAGCAACTAGACCTACAAACAACATCGCACTCGCATCCCTACACCATCGGCTGGCTTCGTCAAGGAAGAGATCTTAATGTTAGCCAACAATGTTGTCTGCCCTACGACATCAAGCCTTTCAAAGACGAGGTATTGTGTGATATTTCTCCCCTTGAAGTTTGTGATGTTATTTTAGGACAACCATATTTGTGGAAGCGACATGATGTGTATGAGTCTATACCCCACAATGTTATTATTACTTTGGGTAGACAATTGTACAAGATACCAGAGGTAGCGTGTCCTATCGCTATTTCTTTAATCTCTGCTAAGCAATGCAGTAAGGTCATTTCACAGACCGGAAAGTTCTTCTTCTTTGTGATCTGTGCTCAGAGTAAGCAGAAGGTTACTGCCACATCTGTGGCCTCTACACAGATTCTCTCTTTGCAGTAGAAGCAAGTGAACGGGATCGTGGAAGAGTACAAATACATCTTCTCCTCACCCACCGGGGTACTGACGCACTGCCAAGTCAGGCATCCAATTGATCTAACCCCTAGTGCACCTCTGCCTAATGGACCAATTTATCATCGCTCGCTGATGGAAAATGACGAAATCAAGCATTAGATCCAAAAGATGCTTCAAAAGGGGCCCATCACTCCTCCTCTTGCGGAAGCCTGATTGTACTAGTGTAGAAGAAAGATGAGACCTTACGACTCTACATTGATTACAAAACATTAAACAAAATCACAGTCAGGAAGCGATACCCAATTCCCATAATTGATGGCCTTCTTGACCAATTCAAGTGGGCAAAGTTCTTCAGCAAGATTGACCTAAAGTCTGGCTACCACCAGGTTCCCATCGAACCAACTGATGTATGGAAGACAACTTTCAAATCTAAAGAAGGTCTCTTCGAATGGCTGGTGAGCCCTTTGGCTTAACAAATGCACCAACCATTTTCATGAGGTTGATGGATGATGTATTGAGACCCTTCACCAACTATTTTGTGCTGGTATATTTGGATGACATCCTCGTCTTCAACATAACTTGGGAGGAGCACATGAAGCATATTCAATAGGTTTTGAGTACTCTACGACAACACAAGCTATATGCCAACTTGGAAAAATGCTCCTTTGGCATGAACAGGGTCCAATAATTGGGCTACATTGTTGATGAGCATGGGGTACATGTTGATCCAACTAAAATCCAATTCATCCATGACTAGCCAGCCCCGACCACACTAACCGAGCTTCAGAGCTTCTTGGGATTTGTCATCCTCTACCGAAGGTTCGTGTTGGGATTCTCCCATATTGCATGGGCCCTCGGCTAAGTGACTAGGGGTGGTGGCCGGGCAAATTTCGCTCGGGGGAAGGAACAACAATGAGCATTTGATGATCTAAAGCATCACCTGTTCTCAACTCCAGTACTCTCCTTACCCAATCTGCAACAACTGTTTGAGATTGAGACTAATGCATCCGACTATGTTGTAGGCACAGTTCTCACTTAGTACAATCATCCAGTAGCATATCATAGTGAGACACTCTGAGATACTATCCGAAAATACCCCACCTATGAAAAGGAATGTATTCCATTGTACAATATCGTTGTCAATGGAAACATTACATTATGAGAAAGGAGACAATCATCCACGCTGATCACAAGCCTCTGCAGTTCATATAGACACAGGGGAAGTTGCAGAACGACCGCCATCAAAAGTGGTCCACCTACCTGAAGAAGTTCCATCTCAACATCAAGTATAATATAGGGAGCACAAATCGTGTCGTTGACTGCCTCAGTAGACCTCATGTGGCTGCACTCACCACCATGCTCCATTCCTGTGGGCACGAGGCATCTGAGTGGCCCTAACATTATCAGCAAGATCCAGACTTCACCACCACCTATCAACTCTTGGCTACAGATCTGAATATCACTGATTTTCACATTCAAGACATATTGTTATGCCATCTCGGCCATCTTTGTGTTCCTGGAAGTGAGCATGCAAAGATGATTTGGGAGGCTCACTAGAGTTAGATGGCATGACATTTTGGCATGGAGAAAACTATGGTCGTTCTACAGAAACATTTTTATGGGCCAAAACTTCGACATGACGTCATCAAGTATATCAGATCTTGCACTGCCTATGCCATTACCAAGCCAACCATCAAGAAGCAAGGCTTATACACCGCTCTTCCTACTCCCGAGAGGCCTTGAGAATTCAACTCGATGGATTACATGTCTGGCCTTCCGTCCACCAAGCAAGGCAATGATTGTGTATTTGTGCTAATTGATTGGTTTTCGAAGATGACCATTCTCACAACCTGGAAGAAGAGAATCACAACAACAAATACTACCAAGCTCTTCTTCGAATGAGTGAGGGTCCATTTTGGGATACCACAGACCATCATCTCCGATTGGGACAACAAGTTCCTTGACACATTTTGGTCGATTCTCTGGTCACTGTTAGACACCAAGCTCACTAAATCCACTACCTTCCACCCTTAAACCGATGGCCAAACAAAGATCGTCAATCGGATGATTGTGCACATCCTGTGCATGTATAACTCTAATAATTTGCGTACATGCGATGAGAGTCTTCCCTATGTTCACACAACTACATTAGGGCTCTCAATAGCTCCACCAGCCATAGCCCATTTCAAGTGGGGTTGGGATTCTAACCCTTGGGTCCCATTGATGTTGCACTACCTCTTGAAACAACACAGACATATTCTTTCCATGTTCAATTTGAGGCCGACAAAGCCACCAGATTCATTGAGCGGATTCAACACATCCGCCAACAAGTCCATGAGATTTTGCAGAAATCCAATGCTAAGTACAAGCAACGATGTGATAAACATTGGGTGTAGCACAAATTTCAGGTGGAAGACAAGGTCTAGTTACATTTGCAGAAAGAACGTCTTACATGGCCCTGTTATCGCACAATATGTACTTTCCCAAAGCCCAAGGCAAGTGAGCCAAGATTGGCGTAATAAGGGGGTGACCTATCACTCTCACCTTAATAGGAAACCCCTTTCTCTTTAGGAGTAAGTTACGATTACCCCAAGGGAGACATCCCTAGTGACCTAAAGGGTTGATGAGCTAAGACAAAGATGCAAGAATATCCCCCTCTAACTGGCCACTCAAGTCAAAAGGTTCTTTATGTCTTTAAGAGATGAAGCAAAAGTAAAGATGAAGTGTACCTGACCATAACAAGACAACAAAGCAAAATATGGCAATTTTTCAAGTACCAAATCATGTTAGTTCTCTAATAAGACAATGAACCTTTGAAATATAAGATGGCTGATATAAAATTGTAGCGATATAAAAGTTTACAACAATAATAAGTATTTTATAACAATTGCAAGAAATATGCCTCAAAATTGCTTGAAAAGACAATGAAAAAGTAGCTTTAACTAGGAAAAATGATAATCAATTGTCACAAGCATTTTATGCAGTGTCTGGCTAGCATTAAATGTCAATGTTACAAAAACTTTGTTGCAATTAGATAGTTGTAGCAATCTTTTGTAACAACATGAAGTATTAATGCTCAGAATTGCAAGAAAATATCATGGAAACTTAGCATTTATCAAGTAGATTGTTTAGCAATTGTCACATGCAATTTATGACACATGCAATTTCTGAGTGAGTTAGAGGTGAGTTATGTAGGTGTATGCAACAAATTTGTGTGTATTAGTATGGTTGTAGCAGTGATTTGCAATGGCAACAAGTTAACTAGTGAATTGGTCTAGTTTAGAGTTAGTAGAAGTTAGCAAAATCTTCAAGGAAGAGAGCTTGAGTGTTTGTTTGATCAATCATTCACTAAAGCAAGTGGACAAGTGCCTTTTTGGGCTTATGGATTCAACAACAACAACAACACAACTTGGAGAAAATAGCAATGATAATACTTGCCAAAGGAAAAGAGGTGGATGCAAGAGGTGTTGGCACTTCAAGGCCTCAAACATCCAAATCTTGAAGACAAATTCAATAGAGAGTAAGCACTTTTAGGTCCTATTGAATCTTCCTTCCTTAGACTATTGAAAATATATTATGAGCAACAACAACTAGACAATGATTTCTAAAGTGTTAGTATTTTAGGGCTTCAGAGGTTTGTCTAGGTCACATCACTAAAGCAAAGTCTAGCAAATCAAGAACAAAGAAATAGTACCTTAAGTCCTTTGCTCCTAGGGTTTTTCAAGCAAGCAATTTCATAATCTTTAACATGAATAAGAAAATATACCATAACCATTCAAAATGAAATGAAAATTGCAGATTTACTTACTTCACCAAGAATAATCAAGCAATAAAACCCTAGATTTCCAAGTAGCTTCACCAAAAATGATCCAAGTTGCAAAATTTAGCCTCCAAGACAAGTGCGCCTCACTATTTCAGCCAAGAACTCCCAAATAGGGTGCAAATATCAAACAAATCCCTCTTGTGTAAGGAGTTATTATGTTAAAATGAGAGTAATTTATCTATATTTATACAAAACTTTGACCCTTAATTAATTTTAGGTCAAAATTAAGGTCGACCTGGCCAATTTACATTAAAATCCAAATTTTACATAAATAAAATTAATTGTCATCTGAAGTCACCTCCAAGGGTGACATTGAGGCCCCAAGGTGGAACGTTGGGCATCGTATGTAGAACGCATGGCCTCCAAAGGCCCCAGATGATTCCCACACGTGCCACCAAGCTCACAACTGCCTCCAACATGAAAACCCTAACTTTGGATGATGTCCAGGGTCATGATGGTGACGTCTTGGTCCTTCTAGAGCCAACGTCTAGAAGGAAGAGCAAGATCCCCCTGGGTCTAGGTCTGCCAAGGTGCCTGCAAAGGCAACATACTTCTTTCTTCTTGGTGTAATTCTTCAATGTCGTTTGCCCTTGGCTAGGGTTACAACATCCATCTGTTGGCTTTAAGCCCTCATGAAGGTTCAACTTAATCATTCCCTCACATGTACTTGTCCACCGGGCAAGGTCCTGCAACGACAATAAGTACGCGCTCCAGGGGTTCATAAGTCACAAGGATCATAACATGTAAATCACATCCAATAATAAAATTACCCAAACATGTGCATCGAACCCCACTTAACCCAGACAAATGCTCAAAGATGTTATGCAATTTGACAAGTTTAGGTTTGGAGAAGGTCTCAGGGTGTCCTATTGGGCTAACCTTCCTTCAGTTTGGGGTGTTTCCTAGGTGAGAGCCAATCTAGGTCATGTAAGTGTATGAGGTGGCACGGGGTAAGTGTTTGGGCATGGGGTGCAATAATAATAGGGACATGTAAGTCTTACCTATGGGTGCCTTTGTAGAGGGCGAGTTGCACCTTGTCATAAATGCAATTGTTTCCTAGCCCATTGATTGCCTTTATTTCTTAGCTTTAGTTCTTTTGATCTTTTACTTTTGTACTTCAAGGGAAAAGTTGAGGGCCATTGTACTTGCTTGGTGACCAGAGGTGACAATATTATCCATAAACAGTTCACGGAGATGAGAAGGATGGCTCATGATGAGACCCCCTTTCTCTTGTTTATGCCACCAAGAGCCACTACCTTGGTTTGGTAACCAGATAGGTGGTAGTGTCATACCGCTACATGCCCATGGTCATAATAGGTTGACTTGTGATGAGACCTCCTATCCATCAACTAGTACCTTAAGTGTTTATTTATCTTATGGGTTCCCTTTTCTGACTAAGATTTTTTTTACTGCTTTCTCGAGAATCCCTAGGCGAAGCATCTCAAAGGTTTCAATATTGGCTTTTAACTCTTTCCAACTAATTTTACCCTCTGGGCCTTTAGCCCCTTCTTCCCACAAGGCAAGGTACAACCCTTCCTAGTGTGGCCAATCCCAATGCCCGAACAAAGGTGAGGGGAGATGAGAGGAATAAAGATGGAAAGTGTTAAGTATGGAGGGAACAAACGATGACCTTTCACAGACCCACCCAGTGGCAACCCATCCTAAAGGGAGATCAACTTACTAGGGCACCATGTCACCCTTTCAGGTATGAACAAGTCAAAGAGCATAATTTCCAAGCAAATGCTATGAAATAAAGGAGAATTCAATGCAACATATTCAAGTGCTTCAATAATGAGAGTGACACATACCATGATAACCAAACTCATTACCTCTTGGATCAAGACTTACTAGTACTTCAGAAACAACCTCGTGGGATGGATATTATTGTTGTTGATAAATGGACTGCCCTGAAGAAAAAAGGGGCCCTTTGGGGCCATGCTCAAGTCATCCGACTCTTGGTACTCCATGTTTAGGAACTATGGGCCTTGAGATGTGATCTCCTTAGTTATCCCTAGGTTATGGGATAACATCTCGCTCCAACTCGAGGACATGTGCTCACCGTAGAGCATATGAGAACCTCATCATCTTTGGTTTGACCCGTGCCCGCTAAATCTCAACAAAATGTATCAATAATCCTTAGGGTGGTGATATCACCCCTTGTTAATATATGATATAATAAAATAAAGAGCATCTCTAATCTAACATATGATCGTGAGCATACATCTATACAAGTGAGACAAAATAATATGAAAATGCAACTATAACTATGCTATCATGATATGGAGATGGTATATACAATGGATGCAAATTCCTACCTACCTCTACTTACCTGTTGATTGAATGCTAGGTGTAGGCAAATAACCAATGAAACCATCCTAGCAATATCTCATTTTACCTGCCTCTGTGCTTCATCATAAACCAAAACAATGACAAGTTAAGAACAAAAATAAAATGAGTTAGAGCATGTATCATATCATCGGAAATCACAAAGTCTAGCTCATGGAGGCGGGAGGGAGGGACAAAATTATGCAAAGTTACACTTCTAGGAAAGTGGTCAATCAATCTCAGAAAGGGATCGTGAAATATCAAAGGCTCAAAAGACCGACTCAAAGAGTTTGAAGGTTGACTACCTTGGACGTCATCAATCCTTAAAGTCTGAGAAGGGACGAACAAGAATCTAGAGGACGACTCATAATTTATTAAGGGAAAGTTGAAAGAGTGATATAATAAACTTCTTCTTAAGGTATTCAACCTACCCTTGAATTCTAGAAGAAGGATTTTTCTCCATATGTCTGGCATTGTGGTTTCACAAACTCAATAAACCTACTGATGAGGTCTATGAAAGATGATATACCCTTATATTTGCAACAACCCTTAATTGAATCTTGCAAAAAAGACGACAGGGAAAGTATGAACAATTTTACTAGAACATCCTCCCCTTCCAATTCTATCTCACTTATATACTTCAAGAATTCTACAATGTGAGCAATTGGGAGGCCTCCAAATCTTGGAGAGTTGTTTAATCATTTTGTATCAAAATAATGTGGGTATCCTTGAAAACTTTCAAAATCAATAGTTGGATGCACTTGTTCCCAGGGCGCCATGATCCCATATCTTGGAAATATCACAAAGTTGAGAGTAAGGTGGCACCTTGGAAAAGGTTAGTGGAGTCGCCACATATCCTCTTAAGGATTATCAAAGGGAGTGAGGGAATCACCCTCAGTGGAGTCGCTAGGTAAGCCTCGTAAGATGAAGGCTTTGAGGGGAAGGCTTACCGAAAAAGTGTCATTGAGGAATTTTGACTCAATGTTCCCCGACAATGGTGCCAAAAATGTTATCACACAATCTGTACTTTCCCAAAGCCCAAGGCAAGTGAGGCAAGATTGGCGTAACAAAGGGGTGACCCATCACTGTCACCTTAATAGGAAACCCCTTTATGTTTAGGAGTATGTTAAGATTACCCCAAGGGAGACGTCCCTAGTGACCTAAAGGGTTGATGAACTAAGACAAAGATGCAAGAATATCCCCCTCTCACTAGCCACTCAAGTCAAAAGGTTCTTTATGTCTTTAAGAGATGAAGCAAAAGTAAAGATGAAGTGTACCTTCCCAGAACAAGACAAAAAAACAATATATGGCAATTGTTCAAGTACCAAATGATGTTAGTGCTTCAATAAGACAATGAACCTTTGAAATATAAGCTGGCTGATATAAAATTGTAGTGATATGAAAGTTTACAACATCAATAAGTATTTTATAACAGTTGCAAGAAATATACCTCAAAATTGCTTGAAAAGACAATGAAAAAGGTAGCTTTAACTAGGCAAAATGATAGTCAATTGTCAGAAGCATTTTCTGCAATGTCTAGCTAGCATTAAATGTCAGTTTTGCAGAAAATTTGCTGCAGTTAGATGGCTGTAACAATCTTTTGTAACAACAACAAGTATTAATGCTCAGAATTGCAAGAAAATATCATGGAAACTTAGCATTTATCAAGTAGATTGTTTAGCAATTGTCACAGGCAATTTCTGAATGAGTTAGAGGTGAGTTATGTAGGTGTATGCAACAAATTAGTGTGGATTAGTATGGTTGTAGCAGTGATTTGCATCAACAACAAGTTAACTAGTGAATTAGTGTAGTTTAGAGTTAGTAGAAGTTAGCAAAAGCTTCAAGGAAGAGAGTTTGAGTGTTTGTTTGATCAATCATTCACTAAATCAAGTGGAAAAGTGCCTTTTTGGGATTATGAAGTTAACACAACCACAACCCAACTTGGAGAAAATAACAATGATAATACTTACCAAAGGAAAAGAGGTGGATGCCAAAGGTGTTGGCACTTCAAGGCCTCAAACATCAGACAAATTCACTAGAGAGTAAGCACTTTTAGGCCCTAGTGAATTTTCCTTCCTTAGACTATTGAAAATATATTATTAGCAACAACAACTAGACAACGAATTCTAAAGTGCTAGTATTTTAGGGCTTTAGAGGTTTGTCTAGGTCAAATCACTTTAGTAAAGTCTAGCAAATGAAGAGAAAATAAGTAGTACCTCAAGTCCTTTTCTCCTAAGGTTTGTCAAGCAAGCAATTTCATAATCTTTAACATGAATAAGAAAATATACCATAACCATTCAAAATGAAATGGCAATTACTTCACAGAGAATAATCAAGCAATAAACCCTAGATTGCCAAGTAACTTCACCAAAAATGATCCAAGTTGCAAAATTTAGCCTCCAAGACAAGTGCGCCTCACTATTTTAGCCAAGAACTCTCAAACATGGCACAAATTTTAGACCACTCCCTCTTGTGTGAGGAGTTATTATGTTAAAATGAGAGTACTTTATCTCTATTTATACAAAATTTTGACCCTTAATTAATTTTAGGTCAAAATTACGGCTGACCTAGCCAATTTACACTAAAATCCAAATTTTACATAAATAAAATTAATTAGCATATGAAGACACCTCCAACGGTGACATCATGCCCTTCTAGGGTGATGTTGAGGCCCCAAGGTGGAACATTGGGCATAGGATGTAAAACGCTTGGCATCCAAAGGAACCAGATGATGCTCACATGTGCCACCAAGCTCACAACTGCCTCCAAAATGAAAACCCTAGCTTTAGATGACGTCCAAGGTCACGATGGTGACGTCTTGGGCCTTCTAGGGCCAACGTCCAAAAGGAAGAGCAAGATCCCCCTAGGTCTAGGTCTGCCAGGGTGCCTGCAAAGACAACGTCCTTCTTTCTTCCTGGTGCAAGTCTTCAATGTCTTTTGCCCTGGATGGGGTTACGACATCCATCTGTAGGCTTTAATCCCTCATGAAGGTCCGACTTAATCATTCCCTCACATGTACTTGTCCATCGGGTAAGGTCCTGCAACGACAACAAGTGTGCCCTCCAAGTGTTCATAAGTCACAAGGATCATAACATGTAAATCACATCCAATAATTAAATTACCCAAACATGTGCATCAAACCCCCCTTAACCCAGACAAATGCTCAAAGATGTTATGTGATTTGACATGTTTAGGTTTGGAGAAGGTCTTAGGGTGTCCTATTGGGCTAACCTTCCTTGAGTTTGGGGTGTTTCCTAGGTGAGATCCAATCCAGGTCATGCAATTGTATGAGGTGGCATGGGGTACAATAATAATAGGGAAATGTAAGTCTTACATATGGGTGCCTTTATAGAGGGCGAGCTGCACCTTGTCATAAATGCAATTGTTTCCTACCCCATTCATTGCCTTTTATTCTTAGCTTTAGTTCTTTTGATCTTTTGCTTTTGTTCTTCAAGGTAAAATTTTAGGGGCACTGTCCTAGCTTGATGACCAAAGGTGACATCATTATCCACAAACATTTCATGAGATGAGAAGGTTGGCTCGTGATGAGACCCCCTTTCTCTTGGCTATTCCACCAAGAGCCACTGCCCTGGTTTGGTGACTAGATAAGTGGTAGTGTCATACCGCTACATGTCCATGGTCATAATAGGTCGTCTCATGATGAGACCTCCTATCCATCAACGAGTACCTTAAGTGTTTATTTATCTTTTGGGTTCCCTTTTCTGGTTGAGAAGATTTGTACTGCTTTCTCGAGAATCCCTCGGTGAAGCATCTCAAAGGTTTCAATATTTTCTTTTAACTCTTGCTAGCTACTTTTACCCTTTGGTCCTTTAGCCCCTTCTTCCCACAAGGCAAGGTACAACCCTTCCTAGTGTGGCCAATCCCAATGCCCGAACAAAGGTGTGGGGAGATGAGAGGAATAAATATGAAAAGTGGTAACTATGGAGGGAATGGACGATGACCTTTCACATACACACCCAGTGGAAACCCATCCTAAAGGGATATCAACTTACTAGGGAACAATGTCACCCTTCCAAGTATGAACAAGTCAAAGATCATAATTTCCAAGCAAACACTATGAAATGAAGGAGAATTCAATGCAACATATTCAAGTGCTTCAATAATCAGAATGACACATACCATGATACCCAGACTCATTACCTCACAGAGCAAGACTTACTGGTACTTCAGGAATAGGCTGGTGGGATGGATACTGTTGTTGACAAATGGATTACCCTGAAGAAAAGAGGGGCCCTCTGGGGCCATGCACAAGTCGTCTGACTCTCATTACTCCATGTCTAGGACCCGTGGGCCTTGAGACGCGATCTCCTTATTTATCCCTAGGGTAGGGGATAACAGGTCCCATCTAAAGCTCTGTCCACTTCGCTATGGGCCTTACACTATCACCAAGGTTGTGGGTGGCAATGCTTTTGAGCTCAACACTCCACCCTTCCTTGGCTTGAACCCAATGTTCAATGTGGATTTCCTCCGACCATATTTTCCATCATTATTGGCACCTTGGAGATCATAGAATAGTTGAAACCAAGATAACTCAAACCTGACTGCATGGAACATGCATCTATTGATCAGATAGTGGACACAGAGGTCAAGGGCACTAGCCAACAGAGGATCCAGCTTTATTGGATTGTCAAGGTAGAGAAGCTCCCACACCAAGGTAAGTGGCTCACCGGTAGCCAAATCTAGCAGAAATTTCCTCACCTGATGGGGGCACTCAACTCAATGGATACCATTCCTTCCTAAGGGGGTAGGACTGATCTAGGTGGATATTGGTGGCCACCCACCTATTCCAACTGACTGCTCTTGACAATTTTTAGTTCAACTCATTCTTTTGTACTTCTTTATAATTGTGGGTTCTACACTTTTGGGGTTGTCTGAATCCCTACACATCTTCCAGGTGGACACTGGTGGCCACCCAGCTAATCCAACTGGCTTATTTTGGAAGTTTTCCTGTCAGTACATCTTTCTGTACTTCCATGTTCGTTTTGGGGCCCTAAATAGTGTTTTTTTGGATTGCCACAATCAAACTATATATAGAGTCATATTTTTACATCATAATGTGTAGTTCTCGAAAATACCTTTCCAACGAGCTAACACATGCCTAAAATAGAGGTCGTATGCAAACGTTACGACCCTGGGAAGTTAAGGTACTAATTTACCGATGGGGGCCCACATAACTTTTGGTGTTTCATCTCCTAGGGTTAGTTTTTGGATGGATGGGGTTTTGGCATTCATGAGTAATGTTAAAAAGGCCTCTGGAGCCTCATTGTAATCATTCTTCTCAGACAGATGCGCGTAGCAGCCACATCTCTTCTCAAAGATAGCTACCACCATTTGAGCAAGTTGTTTTCAGTTCTGTGTCAGGACCCAGAAATGTCCCTTTTTCACTACATMTTTTGCCCATTCAACTTTCTCATTCCTAAGCTAAATGACTATTATAATGAGTACTAAGACCCTTTTTCCCAAGGTATGAACTATTCATCTCGCTTTTATATTTTCATTTACTTAGCATGTTTGATTGGTAACGTTCACATATTTTACCCATGAAATGATTTAACTAATGATCAAAATGCTTAGAACAACCCACTTCGAGAAACTCGTTGTTGTTACAGCTATGCGCCAATCTTGGAAGCTGTTACATGACTGCTACAATAGAAGCTCGTCAATCCTGGAAGTTGTTACACGACTATTGCAACAGAAGCTCGTCAATCCTGGAAGCTGTTACAATAGACACCACCAGTCCTGTTGTTATACGACTGCTGCAACACCTGTTGATTAGATATGCTGGCTCACGTTGTTGATCAAGGAGAGTTCTAGATTTTGTATTAATGATATCAAACGAACATCTTGAGAATCGGGGATTCTCAAGACTGCTCTGTTTATGTTCTACTGAATGACTCTGACTTTAAATAGCAGAGCTTTTGTAATGAAAAGGAGTTTTTTTTTTTACTGGAGAAAGAAAGGTAACGCTTATTGTACACAGACATTTTTGGAAAATGGAATAAAAGAGTGGATTGAATTCCTTTAGCAGACTGTAACCTATTTTATTGAGCGGATTCAGTGAGAAGGAAAGGGCCTACCTTCCTCACCGATTCCCCTCTATTTTGAATTCTAGATTAGTTGTTTCAAATGCGAATGATTTAACTATTAGACATTTCTAGAATACAATTGTTGTTACAGTTTAGTTTCTTCTTGTTAGATGCGCATAAACTTGTCTCATGAGAATTAGAAGTCGATTACTGAACATTGTTGGAGAACTATTTTCGTTTTTTTTTTGCATTAGGTTAAAATCTTGTTTCCAAGAAATAAAAGTGTGAAGTACCTTCTTGCAATCAGTAGATTTCCTTTCTGCAAACAGTATAGAACTTCTTCCTACAAAAGTAAATTAGAAAGTTAGATTAGAGTAGACAATCTAGGGTTCTTATACATTCTTTAATTTAGCTTGCAATTATGATTTGAAATCTGTAGAACTCCAGCTATATCAGCACAACTGTGTTAGTGATAATGTTTGTTTTTCTTTGACTTCCCTGCTACAACTAGATTAGAGATGCTTTCATAATCTAGCATAGACTGTGCGCAATTATCTTGAAATAACAAACTTCCCTAGGTTGACAATTTATATTGAACACTTCGATTTTCTATTCAATTAGTCAATTAAAGTGCCCAACATTTTGGCGCCGTTGCCGGGGAAGATAATTATAGATTTTGGTATGCACATTAGTTTTCTTTCTTCGGAATGAATAGTCTGTATGAATAACGAAACACGAGAAAAAATCCCCCAAAATACTAACCTTACAGGTACCAGAGGATGTAGAGGAAGAAATCCTAACATACTGGGGAGACAAACCATTGTTGATGAGATAATCGCGAGAGCAGATTCTTCTTCAGGATCTATTTTTCGCCCTGCAAATCCTCCAAGAAGACGTGATCCACGGTCGGCAGAAATACCCCTTATTGAAACATCGTTCTCATCAAGGGTTGAAGCTGAAGTCGAAGCTGAAGATTTGTCACCAACAAATCAACAAGCAACACTGGAGAATGTTGAAGATCAAGGAAGTATAGCCTGGAACAGGGAAAATCTAGAAGAAGTTGTTTATCAGATCAGCGGTCGGATAGTCACTAAAGAAGAGTGGGACGTTGTTTGGGGAGAAAGAGCACATATGGAGAATCAAGGAGAGAATGAAGAAGAGTTGTACCAAGAGAATCCACAAAACAACGAGGATCAGGTAAACAATGAAAATACTATCTCTACTCTGGTTTTTCCTATTTCTGATGTTCCTACACGAGGGATGGCTCCTATGAAAAACATACCTCTCTCAGCTCTCCCAAATTTTCATGGATTATCTACCGAAGATATGGATGAGTTTTTGTTTGAATTTGACATTTTGTGTAGAAGCTATGACTACACTACGACTGCGCAGAAGCTTAAATTATTTCCAGCTACACTAAAGGGTAATGCGTTAAGATGGTACATGACCCTTGAAGGAGAAAACATTTCAACATGGGTACAAATGAGGCAGCTTTTCCTAAACAAATACCAAGACTACTGTTGAGCAAGGGAACGAAGAGAGGAATTATTCAGGATGTCACAGAAGGAGGACGAGACCCTTGAAGACTTTGTGGAGTGACTCCAGTATAATCTACAAAGGTCTGGACATCCAGATGTGAGTAAAGACATTCTGAAAACCATTTTGCTAAAAGGAGTTAGAGAAGATTGTTTAGATATGTTGAATATGCTTGGCAAGGGAGATATATATAAGGAATCCTATGAGGACATTGTAGATCTCTGCAAAAGATGTTCTCGAGGATCTACAAGGAATAAGTCAGCTACCAAGGATACCACTCTTTCAAGGGTATAGAAATCAACCAATGGAGGAGCCACAAGAGCAGAAATAGGTAATTTGTTAGAAAATTTCAAAACAGAGATGATTAACTCTTTTGCCTCACAAATGGATACTTT
>SNQJ01S0004804.1:441948-454804 GCA_010110895.2 Picea sitchensis
GATAGAAAGGGGAATCTTGAAGATGCACAAGCTATTGGAGGTTGAAGACTTTATGGCGCAAAGCAGTTTTAAAGATAATTGAGTTACTTATTGTAATAGTAAAGCAATCTTGCTCAATCCTCGGGATAGCTTAATTTACCCAGATTATTGTAACATATAAGGGGTAAATAGATCTTGAAGAAAGAGAAGAATTGCACTCAAGAATAGAGAATATAGAATTGTTATGCGTTAGCAGTTTTGAAAAAAGTTGTACCAGCTATGAAATTAATAGGAGCCTCGAACAATTTTTCCATTTTTATATACTGAGTTTCACATAGCAGTGCTTCTAAGGACCGAGGGCCCAGTCTGTAGAAGCTACTGTTCGATCTGTAATTGTATCAACTCAAATTCTATCTTGTGATTCGATTCTCTTTTATAGTAGTTAACGAACGCATAAGTGTGTTGATGATTTCATGTCAATTGAAATAAATAGATATTCCCTGAAGCATTAAATGATTGCTGTTGTAATTCTTATTCTTGAGATTTGATGCATGAAGGTTCTTCATAAGTTCACATTTGTTGTTCCTTTCATAAGTTCACATTTGTTGTTCCTTTTAATTAGGTTACATTTGCTGTTCCTTTTACTTAGTTTACATTTGATGTTCCTTTCCGCTAGAATATAGTTGTTGTTCCTTTCAATAGAAATATGATTGCTATCTCTTTTCAGTTAGATTACAGTCTCTATTCCTTTCCATAGATGGAGTAATTCGCCTTTTTCTTTTTCAGCAATTTTGATTCATAATGATAGTAATTTTTGCAAGTCTTTATCTAGATTCAATTGCTTCTCTTAGAATGAATTCAATAGATTAGCTAGTTCCTTTCCTTTTGCACAGCTTTAGATTTCAATCCTTAGAATCTTTAATGAATGTTTGAGGAAATTTATTGTTGATAAACTTAGATCTGCTTTCACTACATGATTTTAGCCTCTATGAGCTATCTGCATAGACTTTGCCGATATTCTTTGAGATAAAAGACGAATCCTCGGGCTAATAAATTAATGTTAAACTAAGGTTGTTTTTATACATCTTTAGAACCCAAAACCTACTCTCATAAATTACAATGAATTTACATTCAATGGGCCATATAATCCAAATCGGATCTAGATCCCCATCAACCTGTCAGCCATTAAAGGTGACCCTATCTACAGTCTACACAAAAGCATGGCTTTGGCTCTTCCAGCCTTACAAACATTAAATTACAATTTGAAATTTTAAATGAGGGTTGACACCTCTCTCCTCCATTGAAAGTGTGCTTTGATGTGTTTTCTAGATGGCACATTGCTGGGTTGGAGCGATGCTCCTGCACCATCAAGGGTGGCCTTTGTGCCTATGGTTTGGTGACAATATTGAGATATTTTCTATGGCGAAACTGAGCACACGTATTATTTTCTATCAGGTTATGGGCCCACACTATATTGAAACAGTCTAACCACTAGAAGGTAGATTGGGAGGATTTTCTCATTTGCAGTCAAATTTTTGTTGCAACAATGAAACCCTAAGTGCATAGTTTTGAGGCATCTTAAGTCAAGCACTTGACCTAATTCATGGCTAACCTAGTGTGCCCTAGCCTAGCGTACTTCCTGATACTCTCAACAAGACAAGACGTCAATTTTGATTTGTTGGTCAAAGTCAAAGGTTGACCAAGTCAAATTCAAAGGTTGACCAAGTCAAAGAAGTCATGACTTACTCTATGAAGTCATAAAAAAAGTTAGAAGGGGTTTCTAAATTCAAAGCATGAAAGACAAGGATTGACCTCATCCTTGCCAAGAATAAAGTGTTGGATATTATGAAAGGCAAAATCATGGAACCACAGTTTGAAGCAAGGAGAGAGAAGGAACCTCAAAATGTGGCAGTCATGAAGACAAAATACCTAGCATGAAGAAAGTGTATGTTTCCCAATAGACATCTACCAAAAGGAACATTATGAGGTTTACCAATCCTATAGCAGCTAAACTTTTGGTCTAGAAAAGTCATTCTAAGGTTTACCGTCACAGTTGGGTATTAAAGGTATCTATCTATACATGTTCTTTTACTTTGTATCATTAACATGAATGTATTTGTAGGGAATTTACAAGGGATCTTGTCTAATGCAATGATCTTGGATTCAATATATTCATAAGATAAACACAATCTCTAGGTTTGACTTAATATGTCTTTGATTTTTATGTCATTATAAGATGAATTTAATCAAGATATTACAAGGTTGAGATCGTATTCTAACTCGGTTTTTTGTCAAGAAATCATATTGTTTTAAGTATAAGGGACATGTTAGAAATGATACTTGTCTCATAATAAAATAAATCTAAGTGGAACAATAGAAAGACTCCAGGTTATCTCATGAAAGCTATGATGAAAATGTCTTTCCAGGCTTGTAGCAATTTCCTCTATCCTTATCCTTATTCTTGTTTCGATTTACTATCATAAACTTATTGTCCTGGATCTTTCCTTTGTTTCTTGTATTGCTCTGAGTAGGTACCCTTGTGAAATATGTTGACAAACCTTTGATGAAAAATCTTTGCGGAAGTTTCCATAAAACAATTTTATAAGGATGACACAATTCTTGAAACAACTGCCAGATGGGAAACGATTAGAAAACATAGAAACAAACTTAAAGAGACTCAGAGGGATTCAGATTCGGAGGAAGCTAGTAATAAAAATGAAACCAGAATAGGATTGTGACACTTTGTAGAAAGAAAAGAGAGATGCAACAGACGAAAGCATGGACTCTCCCAGATAGAGGTAATTGATTATAGAATCCCAAAAACATGCAGTCTCAGAATAAAAACAAGGAATTTCTAGATATTTCTCATCCATGCATGAAGCTGGGATTAGGAGGGAGATAATCCCAAATGATGTGATCCATTGAAGAATCCATGAATAATCTGAAGTATCTATCCATGTTCTTCATTGGAAGTAGCAGCCATGATAAGAAACATGTTTTCAACTTGAATCTAGAAGAAGTCTTCTTTGAAAAGAAGCCTTAAATATCCTTGGTTGTCCATCTAAATTTATGTTCCTATGGAGAAAGGAAGAAGTTGGAACCTTCAGGAAGGAAGGGCATGGAATATATAGAAGATTCCATGGACTCCAACATTGAAAAGGAACATGAGGAAGAACATGAAGGTTCCAAGAAAGAAAGAAAATCTAGAACAACAAAATTGAACCAATTACTATATCGAAAATCATAAGACTACCAACATGATTTGAATCCACTAGAAGCAGTCAAAAAAAGGAATGGAAGGAAGTTGTGATGAAGAACAATGTATATGATAAACTATGAAAAATAATTATAAATGGAAGCATTGATAGACACAAGGAGAGATTCGGGGCTAGAGGGTTCTCCCAAAAGGAGGGAGAAGACTATGATGACAACTTGTTCCAGTAACCAGATATACCTCTACCCGAGCCATTATATCTCTTGCAGTATCCATGGGTTGGTGTTTACATCAAATGGATGTAAAGATTGTTCTTTTCAATAGATTAATTGAAGAAGAAGCATATGTAGATCAACCTCAAGGTTTTTAGGTATATCAGAAAGACACCCATGTAAGCAAATGGAATAATACCTTATATGGATTCAAACAAATTTTTGCAGATCCTCTCGTGTACAGTAGAAGCGTGGTGAAAACTTCCTATGACAAAAGAAGTGTATCAAAATAGTTCTTCAGAATTATGGGATTATAGATTACAAATCCATGGAAAACTCCCATGATGAAAGATCTAAAGAAGTTGAGAGACTCTAATCTAGTAGACCTGTCCTTGTATCGATAATTGAATGGCTCGTTAATGTATTTGGAGAATACTGTGAAAATAGTTCCAAGTGGAACCTAGCCATGAGAATTGAATAATTGCAAAGCATGCCTTGAAATATCTTTGTGGGACATTTGAGTTATGATATACAACTGCATGGATTTATAGATTCATATTGGGAAGGGAGTGCAGATGATAGAATAAGTGCTTCCTGGATATGTTTTAGTTTGATATTTTCCACGATATCATGGGCTAGCAAGAAACAAAAGTCTATTTCACTCAGCACTCCAAAAGCAAAGTATATTGCAGCTTGTGATGCTTGTACAGAAGCAGTGTGGATCCTTAAGTTGTTTTTTGGACTGTTTGATCAGGTGTTGGATTTGACCGTGATATATTGTGATAACCAAAGTTATTTGAATCTCTAAGAGAACCCGGTGTTCCATGATAGGTCGACGCACATTGATATCAAGTATTATTTTCTATGTGATAAATTCTAGAGGGGAGAAGTGTTTCTCTAGTATATCTACACTTATGAGCATATAACATATATTTTGGTAAAGCCTCTGTCCAAGATTAAAATTTTACGTACTTAAGGGATAATATAGACTCATAGATATGACTTCCTTATTGGAAAGGGAAGTGATTACTCCCCAGGTTGGGAGGGAGCACTGATATGTTATTGATATATGGAAAATCATTTTCTAGTTTGGAAAATGGTCTGGGTTGGGCAATCAATTTCTAGTCCGGAAAGTGGTCCAAGATTCTTAATGGACAATCATTTTCCAATTTGGAAAATGGTCCAGGTTGGGCAGTCACTTTCCAGTTTGGAAAGTGGTCCAAGATTTTTGATGGAATATCATTTTCTAGTTCATAAAATGGTCTAGAACGAACATTCATGGTCTGACACATTGTTGATGTACCATATACAACAATTCCCCTTGTGTCCAATGTGGGGGGATGGTCTAGGAAAATAATTCTCCTTGGTAGTCACTCTGAGAAGTGGTCAAGAATGGTTCGCCTCTATGGGAATTCATTCATTCGAAGTTCACAGTTTTGTGCAGTTTCAAAGAATGGTCCGATGTAGGAGGTTGGAGCAGGACAATCATTTCCATAGGAAATGGTCCATAAAGTCATTCCCTAGGGAAAACTCATTCTCTCTAGGTTTCACTGTGCATCATGTCCAAAGAATGGCCTATTTAGGTTGAATGGTACAGGTTCAGCAATCAGGGACAATTATTCTTCTATGCTTGGGAAGAATAGTCTAGGTAGCCCATGGTCAATGCTTAAATTTTCGAGGGCATATGCTCTTCCAATATCTCACAGGTGTGAGTGGAAGAATGTCCCAAATGAATCAGTTTGTATCATGATATTATTTGTGTAGGTTGATATCATATGATATGATTGTTGTGGAGATTGTATGTCTCTGGAAAGTAGTTGTATGCTACTGTGGTGGATGTGATCCACTCGTAGTGACCATGTGTCACTAGTTAGTAGGTGTGTTCTACTATGAGTGGTTATGTACCACTAGATAGTATTTTCATACTACTATGAATAGACACAGTTGTGTTCTATTGGATGACATTGTTCTTATTGCCATGGAAACTATCTAGTTGGATAGTGATGATGGTTGTCGTGATTTGATCATGAGATGGCTTGTGTGGCTGTGATGATGTTACTGGTTGAATGGTTTGTTTGTTCTCAATACCATTTCCTTTAATACCTCCCTAGATAGGATGGAGTGTTGATATTACGGTAGCTAAAGGAGGTATTAACCTCTACGTGTAACCTTTGATGAGACTAGAATATTCTGGGAAGTAAGAGAAACCCTAAAATGTTGGATAATAACCCTAGAAGACAATTCAGATCAAAAGAATAATTAATATTAAGTTATTAGCCTCTAGGAATAAAAGTCGTCCAAGTTAGGTGACTTGGAGAAATATAAATAGAGGCCACTCTAGCTCATTTTTTCTTATTCACACTCACAAATTCATAAGGAAAAGTGGTGCGCATGATTGGAGGAGAGCTATAGTAGTGCCTTGGTCTTTGGTTATGGTTTGGAATTTTTCCCTTGGTTATGGTTTGGACTCTACTTGGTATGCTATATTTGGAGAGAAGTACACTACCTTGGTTGGCTATTGGTTCTAGGGTTTTCTTCCAGAATTATTTTGTTTGTCAAGGTTAAGGTGCTCAGGGGTGGCCTTTGTGCCTATGGTTGGGTGAAAATATTGAGATATTATCTATGGTGAAAATGAACATACCTATTATTTTCTAACGTGGACAAGGAACTGAATCATTATTGATGCAAGAAGGGAGATGATTAACTTTTGAAAGTAAATAATTAAAGGGAAAAGACTTGGTGAAACATACATATGAAAAAGAAATGGCAGCAATTTTACATGCAATAAAAAACGGTGACAATATCTCATTGGGAGGCATTTAAAAGTTAGGACAAACCATGATAGCCTAAAGAAATTTTTGGAGCAAAGATTGTCTTGAGAAGAGAAACAAAAATGGGTAGAAAAAATGCATGGGTTTGACTTTGAAATAATCTACAAAAATGGGAAGGAAAATGTGGTTGCATATGCCCATTCCAGAATAGAAGAAGCCTCAAGTTTATATTCCATTATATCTCCCATTCGATTGTGGTTATAAGAATCCCACCATGAATATAAAAATGTCAAAAATACGAGACAAAAAATACAATTTATTAAGAAAATGATGAACTCTATGGAACATTGGGAATGGAAGAGAAATATTTTATGGTAGAAGGGTAGACTATTTTTATGCCATTAATCAAAGTTGAAGAAACAAATATTAAGGGAGTCTCACGACTCTTCGAAGGATCCTTAAAAAATATCAAAAGGATCAAAAAAAAAATTGCGGGGGAGGAATAAAGAAAGACATTCAAAAATTTATAAGAGAATGTTAGTTTTGCCTAAGAAATAAAGGAGAAATAGTACAAAATCCAGGTTTACTTCAACCTTTACGCATACCTAATCAACAATGGAAAGAGATATCGATGGATTTGATCATATATTACCTAAATCAGAAGGTAAGGATGCCATTTTTTTTGTTGTGGATAGACTCACAAAATATACACATTTTTTTGGAATTCAAAGTACATATACAACAAGTCAAGTGGAAGAAGTGTTCATGACGGAAATCCATAGACTTCATGGAATTCCTAAAGTAATAGTAAGTGATAGATATCCAAAATTCATAGGAAAAATTTGGAAAGAATTATGGAAGATTAGTGGAACAACACTAGCTATGAGCTCAACATGTCATCTACAAACAAATGGTTAAACGAAAATGGTTGACAAATGTTTATAGGGTTATTTACATTGTTATTCTTCAGAAAAACAATCTCAATGGGTGAAGTGGCTTCCTGTAGAAAAACCATGGTATAATACCACCTATCACACATTTACTAAGATTTCCTCATTTGAATCCCTTTATGGATATCCAACTCCTATAATCTCATATTTTTTGCAGGACCATTCCAAAGTGGAGGCAGTAGAGTCACATATGTAAAATACTAAAGAAACATTGACAATTCTTAAGGAAAACCTTCAAATAACAAAAAACGGGATGAAGCAATAAGCACATCAACATCGAAGTGAAAGACAATTTGAGGAGGGTGATTGGGTATTTTTTAGACTACGACCTTATAAGCAATCTACTCTCAAACGGAAGAAGAATAAGAAATTAGCTCCAAAATGTTATGGACCTTACAAGATTATTCGTAAGATTGGACAAGTGGCATGAGTTAGATTTTCCTTTTTCTCGCATTCATAAGGTTTTTCATGTATATTTCATAAAAAATGTTTTAGGACAAACTATGCCAGTGCATACATAACTTCTGAAACTAGATGAAGAAGGGAAGTCGATTCTTGAGACAAAAAAGTTATAGATATACATTATATATCTCTGTGGAATAAAACCATTATGGAGTACCTAATCAAGTGGAAGAATATGCCTCCAAAAGAAGCTACATGGGAAAATGAGCAACTCATGAAGAAATACCCTCAATTATAAGATATGTGAACACTCCTAAGGCCTTAACACTCATTTATTAAGTGTAACGCTTCCCTAGCTTAAGCGAGGAACATTAGGGCATGATACACATAAAAAACAAAAAAAATCTACTAACTAAAATCATGTAGCTTACTAGCTATGAATTTTACACATATCTAACCATTATAATACCAATAATTTAATGCATCTATAACATGTTGAATTAAATATGAATGTAATTAAATAACTCATTACAAAAACATATAATTCATTCCCATTCACAATGTAAAATGCACAACAATTAACTCATAACTTAACTCAGAAAATAAATAAACACTTATCTTTTTAAAATAGTTGTGTAGCCAACTGTTTGGGATAGACGTTCCACTCAACCATATACATATTGTTCTGTATCTCAATGGTAAGTCACCCCCAAGCTGGGAGTAGGAATTCATAAGAAAGGGTGTTTCTCATTGTCCACTCATAGCTCAAATATTCTCACAACCCACTGTAATTCTCCTAAAACTATCCAAAATTTCTCCATCTCTCTTCCTCTTGACCTTCCCAACCCAAGGAATGTACACCTTCACTTCTCTCAGTCCATCGGCATCTCATTCATTTATCAGGGTCTCTCTAGCACATGTAACTAGGAATCTCACTATTGGGAACACAAGGGAACTTGTTGCTAAACAACATCAATCACTTGTTGTGATAATTAAAATCACCCAAGAGTTCACTCTTTAGGCCTGGCAATATGGTTCTTCAGTATTAAGCTCCAAAATACTCTAGAATTCACCCATCCTTCTTGTTCCATCTCCAATCCCCTTTTTCCTTATTATCTTCTTGTTATTCATGCAAAAAAACATGTTTGTCAAAATTGTCTTCCTTGGCCATACAAAATTGGTTTCCCCAAGCCAGATGAATTCTCACTTTCCCAATGTTGATTGTACTTCATCCCTATGCTCCCCAATAACTATGGCATGTGACTTTCTACACCCACCCTCTTATAGGTATTCAATGATTGGTCTCTTTTACATTTAAGGGAAAATCAGAAGGTTGTCTCCAATGATAAAAAAATTAAAAAAATTGGGTTTTGATTAATACCCATAAATAATTTTCCCCTTGGAACCCTCTTAGACACTACCTTTTCTTGTGGAAAAATCATCCCCCACCTCTGTCCATGTCCCCCAATAACTGATATCACATTTTATTTATTTAAAAAATAGAAATACAATTCACATATTACATTGCTTGGCCATAGCCACATTCATATCTACACTTATGCATTGATTAAACCATGGATTATAGCAAGGATGTTACATTTCCCATCCCCTATAATTGTGAACCATCCTTGGTTCAAAATACCATGCTAAAAAACATATACAATTTACATAACAATACTTCTAAAAAAATAAAATTTCTGCAATTTCTTAACTCCAACAACATTTCCAACCATAATATTTTTTTTCCCTCGACCTGATGACCCAAGGAATGCACACCCTTCAATACTCTTAGTCCACTGGGATACATCATTCTTTTTTCATGGATAACAACGCAGGTGACCAAGAATTATGAGATGTGGTTTTTGAACTCTAGCTTCCCAAAAATGGAGTCTTGCAATTTTAGATTCTATTTTCCTCAAAATTGTCAAAACATTTACAGGTATTCTTCCCGCATAGTTTCTTTGTGCTCCCATGTTGCATCTTTAGGACCGTAACAAGTCCATTGGACATTTATCAGGTCGATTTATTTGTTCCTGAGCACTTTGAATTTCCGGTCTAGAATGCGTACTGGTTCCACCCAAAAATCCCCTTCATTTTCCACCTAGATCATAGTCCAGTTAATTATGTGGTTAGGGTCATGCACATATTTATTTAATTATGAAACATGGAATACATTATTCACTCTCATGGATGCAAGCAATGGTATCATGTATGCAACTGGCCCTATCTTTTCTAAGATCTTAAAAGATCTACAATATCTTGTTGCCAACGTTGGGTAGAAACTCAATCTTAGCAAATTTCTCTTTTCTTTCACATTTAAAAATACATGTTCACCCACTTTAAAACCTCTAATTTTTTTTTTCTTATTTTCATAACTTTTTTGCATGCCATGGGCATCCTTTAAATTATTTCCGATCTTCACCATCTTATCTTCCATTTCCTTAAAAAAATCTAGTCCAATGATAGCTTTGTTTGTTGGATTATCCCAACTCACTGGTGTGTTACACTTCCTGCCAGACAATGTTTCAAATGGGATCATTTTTAATGAGGATTGATACCCATTATTGTAAGAAAAATCTATTAAGTGAATACAATCCTCGCACTTTGATGGTTGGTCCATCACATACATTTTTAGCATGTCCTCAATTATTCTATTCGTCCTCTCTATTTTCCCTTCTAACTCTGGTTGATACGTTGTACTTTGATTTAAATTTGTCCAAAAGCCTATGAACAAACCTTTCCAAAATTTGGATTTGAGTTTTGGATCTTGTTCTTAAACAATTTTCATGGGCACTCCATGTACCCTGGCAACTTCTTTCATATAGATTTCTGGAATTTTTTTTCCTTGTGCATGTTCTTCATAGGAATAAAATGTGCATCCTTCGTCAGTATGTCCACCACCACCATGATGGAATCATGTTGCTTCAATTTTATGAGCAGATTTGTAATAAAATCAATTGTAGCCACTTCTCATTTCCACTCAAGGATGGACAATGGTTGTAGCAGCCCCACTGGATGTTTATGTTCAATATTCACCGTCTGGCACTCCAGGTATATGGATATGTAATTATTCACTTCTTTCTTCATTCATGACCAAAAATATTGGCTTCTTACGGATGTAATTATTTTATGATATATTGGGTGCCCAACATATGATACATTGTGCATTTCCCTCAACATTGTATTATTAAGCTCACCAGAATTTATCACATATATTTTTCCTCTATACTTTAGTATTCCATCCTCTTTCAGCTCATAATAATCAAATTTATGTTGTAAATTTCCTTCTTGTAATATATATATATATATATATTTAATATTGTTGATATGAATTTGTAGCTTCTAAAATTTGTTTTTTAAATATGTGTTGTACATGTTGATGGATGAAATATTCCTTTCATGTGCTCTTCTGTTGGTGCATTRGCCACTTGATTTTCCTTGCCTTTGATATGTTTAATTTCAAAGTCATATTCACTCAGAAATTCGAGCCATCTAGTTTGTCTAGCATTTAACGTGGATTGTCCAAACAAATGTTTCAGACCACAGTGGTCTATTCTTGGCTCAAATATTCTCTCAATAAGGTAATGTCTCCACATTTTTAGTGCATGAACAATGGTTGCTAATTACAAGTCATGGGTAGYGTAATTCCTCTAATTCTCTTTTAATTTCTGGGACTCATAGCATACCACATTATCTTTTTTAGCGAGGACTCCACCAAGCCCTTCCTTGCACGCATATGTGCACACAACAAAGTCTTCATATGGGTYTTCAATATTTAAGATTGGCACACTTTTTAAAATATCCTTCAACTGTTGAAAACTTTCTTCACATATGGGAGTCCATTCAATTTTTACTCCCTTCTTCTACAAAGAAGTGATTGGGCTTGCAATACTTGAGAATCATTTTATGAATCTTTGGTAATAACTGGAAAGACCCATGAATTATCTGATCTCTATCACATTTCTTGGAGTTGGCCATCCTCTAATGGAATTTGTCTTCTTGGGATCAACTACTATCCCATATGCTAAAATAATATGTCCCAATTAATGAATCTCCTTTGATAAAAGATGCACTTACTTAGCTTGGTATACAACTTGTGATCTCTTAAAACTTACAGTAACATTATTAAAGGTTTCTCATGATATTCCTTTGTCTTTGAGTAGAAGAGAATATCATCTAAGAAAACAGTCACAAACTCCAAGTATTCCTTGAACAATCCATTCATCAGGCACATGAAAAGAGTTGGGGCATTTGATAGCCCAAAGTGAACTATCATAAAATCATAATGCTCGTATCTTGTTCTGAACATTTTGTTAAGAACCTGAATAGATCTACAAATATAATCACCACAAATACTGAATACACAATAGATCCATAGATCAAAATAGAAGAAACCACACTTTATTATTACCAAACCCTTGAGGTAGGGAAACACCATACAATGGATCCTATTATGGAATGGATCCTCTCCTGTTCACTTGCCTCTTCGAGGGGGCATCCTCCTATTGAGCTACAATTCACAATAAAATACTTCTCTTCATATCCCATTACATTTCTTGAACCCCTTTATATAGTGTTACCATCACCTAATAACATTCTAGAGGAGGAATCTTCTAGAAGTAGAACCTTCTAATAAATCCTCTTACATTTATTATATCTAACTACCATAGTGAGCCTTATTTAATAAAATAGTGGACCTAGTCCACCTTACATTGAATGGCCTCCACTATTATCACTATGGTCATTTTGGCCCCCCCCACTACCTCTCTAGCTACCTTACATTACATCCTCCTTATGAAAGCGTTGTCCTCAACGCTTGATGTATAACCATATACCAGGGTCCCATGGATAAGTGTGGACCATAGTGCTTAAGTAGACTAAATAAACAAGGTCCCATTGAGAAATGGTAGCCACCATGCTGAAGTAGTCCAACCACCATTGTAAACCAGGGTCCCGTGTCCAATTTCTCATGTGAACCCCACATGGAAGATATTGGCACCCAATAACCAACTGAAAATGATGCTCTCAATACTGACACTTATCTTGTGGATCCAAATAAGAATATACATCCACATAGTGGGAGATGATCAAAGATGAATTTGGAAGGAACAATACCATTGTATAATATTCAGGATGGGCGCTGGTAACTAACTCTTGATGTGGGACATTGATGTTTTCTACAGAAGGTGGAGTAGAGTCATCAAATAAAATATGGAAGTAGTTGTCATCCCAGAAACAACAACTATCCATATACCAATCATTTCAATCGGCCTAAAAATCATACCAAGAATATATTTCTTGATTATATTCATCTTTGAGGTCCGCCAT
>SNQJ01S0004805.1:17889-28284 GCA_010110895.2 Picea sitchensis
AATTAATATTTTAATTTATACATTATATTAATATAATAATGTATTACTACTTTAATAATGTATTTATTAAAAATATATTAATTTATTAATTAATTAAATTAAGACATTATAATATACATCAATGCCATTCATAGTCATGACCATAAGAAACTATGATGAAGGTCCACCATAATCAACCATAATCATTTTGAATAAATGTATTAATGTATTAATACTTTAATAATATATTTATTAATGTATTATTACTTTAATAATGTATTATTAATATATTATTTTATTATTTTATTAATACTTTAACATTATATTAGTTAAAAATATATTAAATAATTCATACATTACATTATTAATGTATTAATATTTAATATGTTACATTATGCATAATGCATTAATACTTTAATTTATATATTACAACAATGTAATAATGTATTGTTAATATATTAATAGTTTATTATGTTACATTATCACTAATACAATAAGGCATTACTTTATTACTGTATTAATGTTGGACTAATGTATTAATACTTTAGTAATCTTTTTTTTAATATATTCAATGTGTTAATTTATTACTATATTATTATCTTATCAATGTATTAATTAATTAATTAATACATTACATTATCAATCTATTAATCATTTAATATGTTACATTAAACATTAATATAAATTAATACTTTAATTTATAAATATTTATTATATATTATATTAATATTACATTACACATTAATGTATTAATTCTTTAATGTATTAATATATCATACATTAATGTATTATATATTAATAATTTAATTTATTATATTTACATTAAGGTAATACATTATACATTAATATATGTAGTAGTAAATACATTACATTATTAATGTATCAATTAATTAATATGTTACATTTAATACTTTAATACATTTATCTTTTAATTAATAATTTAATTTATATATTTTTATTATATATTAAATTAATATTTTAATTATTTTATAAAAATTGTTGATATATTTGATCTAAGTTTTTTTTTTTACCTTTCCAAATTAATGAAGGACCTATATCAACTACTTCTATAAAGTGGTTGTTGCTAGTAATTATTATTAGACAAAGTTTCATTAAAATTATTTTTACTTCCATAAAATAAGAAATGATTTTTTTTTTAAAAGATTGGGTGATGTTGACATATTTCTTTAATCAAGAAAGCTATATGTTATATTCGAAAATGGTTTGTACTTTCAAAAAAATTTGGTTGATATGAAGGTTTACGGTTAACAAATTTTTTTATATATATATATATATATACATTTTCTTTGAAGTACAAACTTAATGTGCATATATTGTATGTAATCATCTTTAATTGAAGAACATTTATTGTTAACTTGAAGATTATTAATAAAACTTATATTATTTGTAAAAATAATATATTCGGTTAATGTGAATGTTTATTGTGAATTCAAAATACAAATTTCCAATAAGACATGTTAGAAAAAGCTGGTAATCCTCGAAAGCCGGTTTCTTCCTTAGAAATTACGATTTTAGGATGAACCAGCATAGCCCAACCAACTATATATACATAGCCATAATCCCGCTCTCCACAAGTATAAGTTCCTATTTGGGGGTGAGCATAAAGGCATACCTCTTGCACCGTTCTGAAAAACCTTACGGTTGTAACGTGCCAATCAATTTTCCATGGATTTGGGAAGATATTTTTGGATCCTATTGAGTTAAAAATAGAATAAGTTTAGGTCCACATTAATTTTATTTGTGGGAGAGATGCTTGTATCTATATAAGTTCATGGAGGCAAATGGGATGAGTGTGAGGAATGGTTGTAAGTTTATTTTTTTTATTGTTGTAATTGTCCTTTGAACAATAAGATAACTGATTATCATTACTTTATGGATGTTTCTTTTTTGAATGGTTTTACCATGTAAATCGTGTGATTGTTGTTGTCTTGTATTTTTTTCCATTGAATCTATTTGCATTTATTTTTCAGTTGCCCAATAAGTGGTATGAGAGGGAAGAAGGAAGGAAGGAAGGACGAAGGATGGAATCGTTGCATGGGAGATATTTCTTGGACTGAGGGTATGATATATCAACTAAATTGTTGTCAAGTTGGAGATTGTTGAAATGTGCCAACTAATTTCCCATGAATATGATATGGGCACATTTCTTGGCTCCTATTACTCTCCCTTCAGTTAGAACAAATCAACTAAAAAAAGAATATGGATAGGTGCATATTAATTTGATCAGTTTTGTGTAAATGTTTGAGAGATGCTATATATCTATGTAATTCCGTAGAGGAAAATGGGATGAGTGTGAGGAAACGGATGTAAGCCTATGTTTGGATGTTGTAATTCTACCGTGAACAATAAGAATATTGATAATCATTTCCCTATGAATGTTTCCTTTTTAAATGGTTTTACCACGTAAATCATTGTGTTCATTGTGTGATTAATATTGTCTTGTATTTTTTTCCATCAAATATATTCAATTTATGCTTTTGTTGTTCAACAAGTGGTATCAGATCTCAAAAGTGGTATCAGATCTCAAAAGAAAGGAAGAGACGACAAGACAAAGTTTTTCGTTGAAGCAACGAAGGGAGAAATAGTTTCTTTTGTTGTTCAAAAAGTGGTATCAAAGCGCACAAGGAAGGAAGAGAAGACAAGACTAAGTTTTTCGTTGAAGCAACGGAGGGAGAAATAGTTGTACGGGCAATATTTCTTGGACTATCGCTCCTAAGCTCGTTCAAGGGGGGTGATAATCTCTTGTACACTTTCGATCACAGAAAAATCATATATCATCACTCCCTCATACCTATTGGACGCGTAATACTTGCGGAGCATCGCTCCTCAAGGCGTGCAGGCAGTGCGACATCGACGATAACTTGGAGATCATTACATGCAAGGGGAGCAATAACAGTTTGACCTCGTGGTGTATGACTTGCGAGGGGAGCGATAACCATAAATGTCATTTATATTTAATTTTGTTTCATTATGCACAAAACATTTTATAAAGAATCTCCTTGGTGAAATAAATGGGAGGATATCTTGAAATTGTTTGTTTATTTGAGGTGGACGTTATTTTTTGGTTATATATATATATATATATATATATATATATATATATAATATTTTTCGCTTAAACTTTGAACTTTAGGATTGTTCCTCCATAATTATTAAAGCTTAGTTTTATAAGCAGTGGTTTGGGATTTTGTGTTAATGGAAAAGTACACAGTTCAAAGTTTGAGGTAGAGAAATTAAATGGAAAAAATAACTTCGATCTATGGAAGATCAAGATGTGGGATAAGTTTGAGGTAGAGAAATTAAATGGAAAAAATAACTTCGATCTATGGAAGATCAAGATGTGGGATCTTCTTTTGCAATAAGGATTGCAAAAGGAATTGGAGGGCGGCTCAAAGAAATCCATAGATATGTCAAATGAGGACTGAGAAGATCATGATGCAAGAGCTCTCAGTACCATTTGTTTGTGTCTGGCAGATGAAGTTTCGTTTAATATCATTGGAAAGGTAACAACAATATGTTTATGGATCAAAACGGAAAATCTTTATATGGAGAAATATTTGATGGAAAAAATCTACCTGAAAAAGAAGTTTTACAATTTGAGAATGAAATAAGGTACACAAATTGTTGACCATTTAAATACATTCAATACCCTTACATATGAGTTGACTAGTACGGATGTAAAATTTGAAGATGAAGACAAGGCAGTTACACTATTGTGTTCATTGTTTGACTCTTGGGATCATTTAGTCATCTCTATTAGCTTTAGCTTGATATATTTCCTTGATTATAATACTGTTGTGGGAGCTTTGCTGATTGAGGAGATGAGGAGAAAATCCAATCAAGAAACCTCAACATCAGAAGCAATGGTGGCTAGAAGTGAATCTACAAAAAGAGGGAAACTCTTGAGAGGTACATCAAAATCTAATTCAAAAGGAAATAAGGCTAAGCTAAAATGTTGGTTTTGTGGCAAATTTGGGCATCTCAAGAAGGATTGTTGGAAAAGAAATCAAGCATCCAAAGAAGAATCCACAAAGGAATTAAATTAAGCGGAAACTAGTTTAGGTTCAGGTATGGTTGATGAGGCATTATCTACTCGTAATATTTCACAACATCATCAAGATTGGTTAATAGACTCTGGTGCTTCCAATCATATGTGTCTTCATAGAAATTGGTTCTCAACTTACCAATTTATAGATGACGGAGTTGTTTTTCTGGAAAATGATATTTCTTGTAAAATTGTTGGGATTGGTAGTATCAGAGTTAAAATTTATGATGGTACTATAAGAAAATTAGCATATGTGAGGAACGTACCCGAAATTATAAAGAACTTGATATATTTTGGAGTTCTATATTCTAGTGGTTATAAATTTACATTTCAAGGTGGATTCCAGAAGGTGTTCAAAGGCATCTTAGTATTTACGAAGTCTAAGAAGATCGAGAATATTTATCATCTTGAAGGAAGTATTGAAATAAATCAAGAAACACTAGTATCTTAAGGTGCAAGTGACTCTACTCATTTATGGCATAGTCATTTAGGTCATATGATTCAAAAAGGACTTAAGGTACTAATAGACCGTAAGTTACTTCCAATATTAAAATCTCTCAATTTGAATTTCTACAAGCATTGTATTTATGGAAAACAATGTAGAAAGAAGTTAAAAATAGGAAGATGTATTAGGAAAGGTATCCTCGATTATATCCATTGAGATGTTTGGGGACCATGTCCTAAATTTTCTTTCGGAGGATCATCATATTTTTTTACATTTATAGATGATTACTCTAGAAAGTTGTGGATCTATATATTAAAAAGAAAATCTTATGTATTTAATGTTTTTATGCAATCTAGAGCTTTGGTTGAAAGGAGTATTGACACATCCATCAAATGTTTGAGAACAGATAATGGAAGTGAGTTCATATCTAAGAAATTTGAAAATATTGCAAGGAAGTTGGGATCGAAAGACATAAAAATGCGGTGTATAATCCTTGACAAAATGGTGTTGTTGAATGCATGAATATGAGTCTTATAGAAAGAGAAAGGAGCATGCTCAGTAATTCAAAATTGCAACATTAATTGTGGGAAGAATTAGTTCTTACATCATGCTATTTTGTAAATCAATCACCATCAACTACAATAAAGTGTGAGATTCCAGAAGAGTTTTGGAAATGTTACCCTTGCGATTATTCAAATGTTAAAATCATTGATTGTGAGACCTATGATCTTATTCATAATTATCAACATTATAAGATAGATCCCAAATAAAAAATTCTTGTCTTTGTTGGGTATGGTGAGGGAGTTAATGGATATAGAATGTGGGATCCTACTTCCCACAAAATCACCATTAACAGAGATGTGATACTTGATGAATTGTCACTCATAAAATCATATGTAGATGTTGAAGTGAAACAAGAAGAAGTAACACCAACTCAAAAAATTCAGTTGTAGACTCGATCATATACATGAGAGAAGGAGAATGAATATGTTCATGTAGGAGATCCTACAAAAGAAGGTGATGATACAAAAAAATTCCAGGAAATTGAGGAAATACCACAACAATCTCTACGGAGATATACACGTGTCAGAAATTTTCCTAAGAGGTATGATGATTATGGTACATTTGTTTCTTTGATTTCTAATGATGGAGAACCTAGTTGTTATCAGGAAGCTATAGAGGTATCTGATAGTGCTAAATGGAAAGTAGAAATGAAAGAATAAATGGATTCCTTAGAGAGGAATACAACATGGGACCTGGTAGAACTTCCAAAGGACTAGAAGGTTGTCGTTTGTAAGTGGGTTTACAAATTGAAGAAAGGTGTTGATGATAAAGTTGATAAGTACAAAGAAAGACTAGTAGGAAAAGGGTGTTCTCAAAAAGAAGTTATTGATTTCCATGAAATGTTTTCACTAGTTGTTAATTCTGTTTCAATTCATGTTGTGTTAGGACTAGTTTCTTTACTTGATTAGGAGTTAGAGTTGCTAGATGTTAAAACAACATTTTTACATGGTGATTTGGATACAAAAATATATATGGAACAAACAAAAGGGTTTGTTCAAGATCACAATAAAAGGTTTGTTTGAAAACTCAATAATTCATTATATGTCCTAAAGTAGTCTCCTAGGAAATGGTACAAGAAGTTTGATTTCCTTATGGTGAGCAACAATTTTACAAAAAGTGAGAATGATCATTGTGTTTACTTTAAAAAGTTGGAAAATGGAATATGAATTATTTTGGTGTTGTATGTTGATGATATACTTGTAGAAAGAAAAACAGTGACTGAAATCAAGAGGTTAAAGGCTCAGTTGGCTAGGACTTTTGAGATGAAAAATCTAGGCACAATATGTGCGTAGAAAATAGTTAAAGACAATTATATATATTTTAAAGTTATGAAAACCATTTTTCCACATAGAGAACCAAAAACTTCTCCTCCATAGAGAATATGGCATACACTACAACAAAGAAAATTCTTAATCAATTGAAAATTGTTGTGCTATGTGAGGCAACTGAAAACTGTGTCATCCATAGACCACACATCATACAAAAAACCTTAAAACTTATTTGAATGAGAGGTAACGTTTACTTTTGTTTTTAAATTTTTTGAATTTTTTTAATGATTCTTTTAGGACGATGACCATATAATTGATCCACAACATCCACTTGGAAATTCAAGAGTGAATATAGAAAATCTACACTTTTTCCTTTATCAAATTGGCTAGTCAATCCAAACTTGTATCAAGAAACATATCACTAACACTTTTCATAAACTCTTATAAAAATTTGTTTTCTTCAACCAAACAAAAATAGCGCAGTTAATACCTTTTCCAGCCACCTCAGTCATCGCGTGGTGTTTGCTCAAGACACAAGGTGTATAGGTGGTCGAAATCACAGTTGGGAATGATAGGTTGAAAACCCCATCTGAGGTTGGGAAATATTTTAAGGCCATGGATAGACATGCCTCATCGAGGGGAGCTCTCGACTGATGATCCCAACGCCTATCTAGTTGTTGGTGCATTGCGATTATTCCTTCGTTGGGGATATTTACAGAGAGTCAGACATGTAATGGGGATCTCTGGACTGATGATCCCAACGCCTATCTAGTTGTTGGTGCATTGTGATTATTCCTTCATTGGGGATATTTACAGAGAGTCAGACATGTAATGGAATGATAACTTCAATTTTTTGTGTTATAGGTTGAATTTTTTCGAGGCCTCTTTCAAGCCTCTATACACTAGATATTTTCCTATTCTCGATCCAAGCATGTCATATTTCCCAGTATCTAAATAATGACTAATGAGTCTCCCTCCACCATATCCTTCTTTGGTCACTATGTGGATACCTCTTTCTAATGCTAAGAGATATAAAACATTGTTGTTATTTATGAACATGTTCTCTACATAAAGGAGAATGATGGAGCCTTTTTTATTTCTGAAAAATCCTCTTAACCCTACTTTGTCAAGATTCCCTTTAGAGGCCCGATCAAAGTTGTGTTTGACAAAGTCCCTCGGGGTTATATTCTACTTCTTCGGAGATGAGGATTTTGGCTATGTGGTGTGTTTGGAAGCATAGGATGAGTTCAGGTGAATATACAAAAGATAAAGGATGGTTGAATTTGTTTTTGTCCATTTCCAGTCTTTGTCTATCTAAGTTGAAACAACGACAATTTCTTTGATATCCTTTTGAATCTAAGTCCAATTCCATAGCTAGGTAATATTTTTGTTCTAATTTTAAAAGAGTCATATGGGAGGCATATGGGAGACATAATCTAAGTCCAAACTGTATTTAGGATGGTATTGGAGTAGGCATATGGGAGACATATTTCAATCATTTTTGCAAGGATATTTTAGTCTTTTTCTAATCATCGAAAGAGGGTTTCTCCATGATCCCATAGTTTAATTGATAATGGCCATGACCTGAGGATATGTTCGGTGGCTTCTCCCTCATTTTCGCATAGGGGATTGAACAAAGGACCAATGAATCCTTTCTTGAGGAGGTTTTCCCAAGTGAGGATTCTCCCATTCACCATCAGCCATAGAAAGAGGGAGGCATTGGGCCAATTTTTTTGTTGTCATATATTCAACCATACCTATTTCTAAGGATGATTGTGTTGTGTTCCTGTGAGGTTGTAAGCCTCTTTGAGGTTCAATTTTCCTTTAGGCTTGTATCCCAATCGAATATTGTCTTGGTCATTTTGGATTTGAGTCTTTCAAGTTGTTCAGTACTACTATAAGGCATCCCAATATAGGTTTTTAGGTAGCCAAATCCATTCGTCTTTTTTTTATCCAGAAGCACCATTGTTGATCCTCCTAAATTTCATTTCAGTACTATGCAAACCATTTCATTCCCTGATTCAACATGAGTTATATGAGTTGTCACAGATTTTCCTTGTCCCGGGAGGCTATTAGGCTATTAGCTGCTACAAGGCGTCATCCCAAAAAAATGTGTGATTCCCATTCTGTACTTCCCACAAGCAATGTTTCTTAATGATGTACTTGTTGCTCCAATCAATATTCCATACAAGCGAACCTATGATGTCACCTTCTAGTCAGATTAGGTTGTGATTTATAGAATTTGGACTGTACTTTCTTTTCCATATTCCTCCCCTTTCCTTTGGATCCATCTTCACCAGGTTTTTGCGCCTAATAATGAATTGAGAGTGTTCGGGTCCCATATTCCCAAACTGCCTGTAGATTTAGGTTAGACACCTACTCCTCGCCAACGAAGGCCCATTTATTTTATCTTTTTACTCCTCTACAAAGGAAGGAGTGTTGGAGGTTTCTCACTACTTTTAAGATAAATTTTGGAGCACCCATTGCTAATAATAAGTACAACATAATTTATTGAATTACTTATTTTAGGAGAACTGTTATTTTAGATAGATTCATAGAGAAGAAATTATAATTGGTCAGTTTGCACTCAAGTCGGACCAGGAGGTCTTCCCAAGTGGAATTTTATAGAGCATTCTCCACAAGAGGGGATCCTAGATATTTAGAAGGCATGGAACATATTTGAAATCTTACAATTATGGAAATGTTAGTTTGAACAACAATGTGAGTATTAAAGAAAAAAAATTCTGGACAGTTTAGGTTCCCATGAGCGCTGTGTTGTTAGCAGATTGTTGATGTGAAATTGGGAGGTCTTCACCAAAGAGGCAAAGGCATCGAAGTTTGTTTTTAGTCATTTTATCATTAATAGATCTCCCTATCCATAATGCCATAAGATGAATGGNTATATATATATATATATATATATATATATGGGTGTGTCATTAATAGATCTTCCTAGCCCTTATGTCATAAGATGAAGGGGAAAGTGGATTTCTCTACCCGATTCCTTGATGTGTGTGTGCGGTCCTCATTTATTATGGGGAAAAACTTTAAAATGTGATATATTTTTATAAAGTGAAAATGATAAGTGTTTTTTATCCAATCTATAAAATGTGTAGTTTGGAAAATTTTCCCCACATTAATCTTGACAATGTTTTCTTGGAAACCACTGAAAAAAACATTTTAAATAGGGAAAAATGTTCAATTTTAAAGTATACTTTCATGTCTACCAAGGTGATATCAAGAGTTAAATGACGATGTTACGCCAAATGGAATAAAAGAGTTCACTTCGTTTGGAATGAAGATTGATCCCAACCATACATTGAAAGGATATCAGATTCATTGAAATAAAGGAAGGGCATAGGGTGTAAATGAAGATTGATCCCAACCATACATTGAAAGGATGTCAGATTCGTTGAAATAAAGGAAGGGCATAGGGTGTTCCAAGAAGGAAACTTTCATCCATGGACATTATGGTACGTAAATTGCAACAAAAAAATTTAATGAGCTTGGTTGAATGTGGGTCACAAACTTTGGAATGAAAGGATTAGAAGCAACCACGTCACAATTAATTGAATGATCACACTAATGGAGATGAAGTTAAACACACCACTTTGAACAAGGCAACTCTATCCACTTCCATGAAGGGTAATCCCAATAATAGAAGTGAAAGATACTTCCAACCATTGCAAAAAAAGGTATATCACATATTGTAACATGATCGCAATGCAAAAAAAGGTAGATCACATAGTGTAACATGATTGTAGTACTATGTATGAAGGACATCACAATCACTTGAAGAAAGGCAATCCTTTTCCATATATATGAAGGAGATCGTAACCTTTTAGAACACAGATGAAATGTGTTGCTCCCAAATACAATGAAATAGTTCACTTTGAAGAATACAATGGAACTAACTCTTTCATATGAGCAATGTGATCAAAGTAGAGGATTTCGATGTGAGAAAATGATATCCTCGTGTTCAATGATGCAAAATTTTATGGAAAGAAAAATATCCATTGCTATCAATGAATGAAATGTTTGGAACATAGAAGAACAAACAAAGTAGCATTCAA
>SNQJ01S0004805.1:36891-49025 GCA_010110895.2 Picea sitchensis
GTTGTTGCTAGTCATAGTCCTCACGAAGCATCCTAGGCAGCGATGCATGCAACTTGGGTAATTAGGGGATGGACAGTCCACACATAGCGTCTTAGGAAGGGATGGATGCAACCTGGGTTACTAGGTGATGGACACGAACAACACACCCAGGACAAAGGAAACCCCTATATGTTTGATCCCGCTTTGAATCCTCTGGAATTCGGTGAGGACCCTTCACGCATTTTACGTTTTTCGACTAGTTTTAGCATATAGAAAGAGGATGATTTTAACTGGAGGAACTTCTTAACACACAATTTTTATCTTATTATAGGTGTATATAAGAGAGCTTCCATTTATGGAATCCTTGAAATTTGAAAACTCGTGTTCTACTCGATGTATCTGGTGTATCCCTAACTATAGAAATTATGTGCTTGAAGTGAATACAAAGTAGTTGCAAGTAAATACTCCATAAACGTTCGGGCATTGACTCTACGGATTCCTGATCCGAGAGACTGGGAATGGAACCCCACTTTCTGAATAAATATCTTGGAAAACACGACCAACATATAGTATTTCCAAGTCTATATGGGGTGGGATGCCAGTGAAGACATGTCATCAACTGCATGTAAACATATTCCATGAACTGCTCGTTTAGATTCAAAATAAGTTGCTTGTTAATACTTTATGATGACGAGTAATTCATGGAATTAAAGTAAGAATAATTCTGACTCATTTCTTAGATAAGACTCATCTCATAGGTTAGCAAGTTTCTACAATAAGTTATTGAAATCAAATTCTTATCATGAAATTGTTGGGTTCCTGGCCTTCCAAGAGTTAGTTAATATGACCTTCCATTCAAGGTAGCCGGGATATTAACCTCCTTCCAAGGATACCGTCGTCGCCTTTCTTCAGAGTAAGGGTGAAAGATGAGATGCCTTCCTGATTGTCTTTTCTTCTTTCACTAATTTCCTAATTCAAAAGCCAAAATAAGAACTAGATGGACTGGCATCTATCATAAGCGAGAAAGTATCTTTAAAGCGCGTTTTGATTGCTAATCTTTATATTATTCAATCTAAATCTTCCAATAGTCTTCCTTCATCTGGGCTACACCACAAGACTGGTTTTAATGGGTGTAGCCATAACACCTTGACACAATATGAGCAACCTAAAGAATGAGTTATTGTATCTGAATAAAATAAAAAAGACAATAAAATCCAACCCAGAGCTCTCTTATGGCTTACCGAATCATACAGATTCTAACGCTCTCATGGCTCTTCTCTAGGACCACTCTCTCATGGCTCTTCTCGAGGACCAAGAATCCATATTTCAAGTGTTTAAAAGAGGAAGCTGGATCGTTGTTCAATCCATTCCAAATTCCTACGAGTCAAAATTGGAGACCAATTACATGTAAATCTCTTGATCAAATCCATGATCAGTATAGCCCATAAATAAAAATCATAGTATATAATCATATAGAAATCTCTTTAACTATGTGGTTATATAGTTCTTCTCTCTCTATGTTTCGGGTTTTGAGTAATAGAATATACAAAAGAACAATTTGCCCCGCTATAGTGAATTCCTCGATAGCGTATATTTATTCCAAAATTCTACTTCCCTTCTCCTGATGCAATGATAGAACCCGCCTCTTCATTGATCAACCCTGATCATCCTGTTTGTTACCAGAAATTCACTTACGAATAATACTATCACAAATTCTGGAGCAAATGTCTGGATGGTAAGACCTCCTTTGATTATCTCACTATTGTCATATTTAAAGTAATTTAAAATCCCTATGCATATGCTCCATGTATTCAAGCCTGTACGAGAAATATGGGTTTGTTTGGAGAATTGTGGACGCTACAGCTATCAAAAGATTTTTTATTTTTTTTTCTCTAGGTAGTTGGAGCATTGTAGACACTACTGATATCGAATATGAAAGTGCAGGAAGAGAATGTGTGCTTCATTGCGAATGGATGCAGTCATCTATGTTTATCTCAGAAGCCCTTTAGGTAGCTTGCATGGAAGTTACCAAGTGGAAGTGGAGGGTGGTGGAATATCATTACAATTGCATTAAATATTATGATGGCACCCCCTACAACCCACCTGGATTGCATTCTGCATTGTTAGTTATCAATATTGACATTTTGCAGTGTGAGTTATCAATTTCGTGCACTGTGAGATATCAAGTATATAAAGTAATCTAAACATTCTACCTTTTGGATTTGTCGATCAACGTAGAACATCACATCTCCAGCAAACCCAAAAGGTAGGCAAACCCATCGGTCCCAAATGTATGTTAGCAAGGTTTGCTCCATTAATGTTACCTTTTCTAGCTTCTCTCGTGCATCGTCTTTCTCCGTTGGCTGCAAGAAGTTTGGTGATGTGCACTTAATACACCGTCACCTTGCCTCTCCTCATTTTGGAATTCTCTCTGCTAGCCTCACCCTGAACTCCCCTACCTATAGTCGAACTCCCCTGTCCCGGTAACCTAATCTGGTGTAAGCTCTTTATGCTCTCTGGTACATACTTTTCCTTTTCTATCGGTGCATGGAGTTTCAATCCCGTAGAAGGGATCACGTGCTCGGGGAAGATACCGAATTTCTCCAGTCCCGTGCAAATGTTGAGGTTAGTTGTAGTTTGAATCGGACTTTGTTGCAACTGTCAATTATTATCGGGTTGAAATATTTAGGTTAAAATCTCCAATAATAGAGGCACCCCATCGCAAATTATCCAAAACTCCTCCAGCAAACTTTCAAAACCTTTCTATGGTTGCAATCGACCAAATCGACATAATCATAGGCCTATCGAATTGGGTTGTTGAGATAAGGATCAATAATATCTCTCGTATTATGTATGAGAAATATGGAGAGCCGACCATGCAGCTTCTTAAGCTCGTTTATTTAAGTTTGTTTCGATGGGTTTTTTTCATCGTGAAAACTCTATGAATCGACCTGAAGAATAATGGTCAATCCATTTCATGCATAGGAGAGTAACGATATATGTCATGCGTTTTATTTGACCTGTCATAGGGTTTAATACGCTCTGCGTTTGATTTCTTCAACACGTATACTAATCGATATATGTCTGCGGATTTAATACATACTGCCTTCCATTTCTTCAAGATGTGCACCCAAAGTCTCCAAGAATAGAGGCACCCGGCCACAAATTATCAAAAAATACTCCACCAAATTTTCAGACCCTTTCTTGCTCTGGTTCCAATTGAAATTGTAGATTTTGCAAATTAATAAATATATATATATATTCAAACAATAGGAGGAATTTTGCATGGGAGGTTCTGAAAGAGTGAAAGTCATAACATGGTGATTGAGCCGGATTGAAGTTGGTTTTGATGTCAGGTGTTCCTATTTTTTTTTATTGAAGGTGGGGAGATTACTAGTTCGATTCTCATGGGACTACTGTTTACCAACATACTATCCATATATACTCTTAAGTAAACACTATCCATATATATGCATTTTTATTGAAGGTGGGGAGATTTCTGGTTCTATTCTCATGGGACTATTGTTTACCCAACATACTATCTATATCCATATATAGACTCTTAAGTAAATACTATCCATATATATACAAACTTGCAGAATAATGTCACACCATCCCACCCCAATCATGAACATCCGATTGACATGGAGTTAGTGAAACAAAAGGTAGAGCGTTATTTTAGGTTAGTGAAACATGTGATTGACATGGACTTTGAAACAAAAACTAACTGCACTATCAACAACTCATTGTATTGCTACATTAAATACTACAATATTCTACAGATTTAATGTGTGGGAATTGCAACGATCAGTCCTTGGCCAAAGAGAACACTTGTAGATTCCATCATAAGGAAATATAAGCACGACTTAAACACATGACTCTTCATGAATTTGTTGTCATACGACGTAGAGACTCTCAATTAATACGGTGGTATATATTGTATCAATAGAGATGAAATTTGAAAACCAAATTAATTGCCACTAACACATTTTTTATAAAAATTAATTAAAATGTTGAATATATTTGACTTACCAAAACAAATTCGTTTTTAAATTCAAACATGATGATATGTACAAGGGATATCGATACGTCATGGGCAGATGGTATAGCACTTCTTACACCTTTTCATTCGAATTGGAATTTTGTTTTAACAATCAATTATAGCGTTTCTTACACCTTTTTCAAATGAAAATGAAAGTAAAGTAAATGAAATGGTAACCCCGCACATAAAGATGAAATCCCTAAATGATAGTGATGGACGGAAAGAGAGAAAAAATGAAGAAAATCAAAAAGTAGAAAACGTAATGGAAAATTTTGTGGGGATAGCCATCAGATAGTGGTAATCCCAATTAGTACATTGTATTCAATGGTAGGATCAATATTATTTAATCCTGAGCCATATTCATGTACTAAGTTCAATTGAGGTTGCTCAAATTAATGCATGCATGGACTTTGAATATCATAGTTTGCAAATTTCACAAAGTGACGTGCACAGTATGTTCAATGAAATGGTAAGTGTTTTGAAAAAAGTTAAGTCACAAGAAACCTATTAGTGGATCCACTAAATTTCCTTGATGGAGAACCTTCATTCTCAAGAAACGCAGGGAAAGGGTCATCCAAAAAATATAATTGAGGAAGCTTAATGCCAATCAGATCCTTGATGTTAATGAGGCAACCCTCAAATTCTCTATGAGCACAACTAACTTTGCAGCTTGCATACCAACAAATGGAAATCATATATCCTGCAGGCAACAACTAAAAAGAAAAAAAAAAAAACAGAATGAGGAAATCTTGGAAAGATTCATAGTGCTCCTAGCTAAGTAATCCAAAAAGTTAAGACGTGCATGTCATGAGCTAGTTGACAAGAGAGTCAAGGAAGATCTTAGGATGGCTAATCTTAGGTCTAGGGTGGAAAATGTGGTTATGTATATGGGGGATTTTTTGGTGAAATAGTGACCCAACTAAAAATGCATATGTCAAATAAAGTCTATAAGGAAAGGTCCTCTCTTCTACGTTGCTCCATATCCAACATAAGAACACACGCATGAATTGAGAATCCCACATTAATACAAAATATCACCAATTGGTTGGAATATGTAAAATTTATTATCATTATGAAAAATCAACATAAAGGGATGTGAATTTGAATGGAGGGGTGGGTTGGATTGTATTTTAAGAATGCATAAACAATATCATACACATTAATACAAAATATCACCAATTGGTTGGAATATGTAAAATTTATTATCATTATGAAAAATCAACATAAAGGGATGTGAATTTGAATGGATGGGTGGGTTGGATTGTATTTTAAGAATGCATAAACAATATCATAGGCAAGTTGGTTGACAATCAATATGGAAGATCTTCAAAAACTTTTTCTAGAAGTATAAACTAATTAGCATCAGTCAATATCAGAAGATCTTCCAACACTTTTTATGGAATTATAAAATAATTAGCATGAGTCGATATGGGAATATCTTCCAACGATTTTCTCTTGGAATATGAAAAAAAAAAGTATTACATGAATTTCGACCAAAAAAAATAGAACAATGAATAAGCAATTGGCAGTGGGAAGGTAGGTTAGAAAGAGAATTGAACAATCAGTAAGCATGGGAGTGGCAATGAAGGTCATAAATAAATAGATAGAAGTACAATGAGAATGGATAATGAAATAAGACAATGAATAAGCATTGGAAGTTGGAAGACACGTCATAAAGAGAATGGATTATGGAACAATGGATAAGCATAAAGAGTGGGAAGGAAGGTTGGAAATAAATAGATAGATGTACCATGAAAATGCCCAAAATAAATATTATGGCATGGGTATATCAATAGAATTGGGCATGGTATAAATGTAGTAGAATTTTTAATTGATGTAAATAACTAAAGAAGGGGAAAATTCATTTTTTAATGATGAAAATTCTTTTTCAAATTGGATGTATGGAAGTTACAACTTTATTGATAAAAAAATTGCCATGAAATTTATCTACTTATTAGTTCAATGAACTACACTCCTTTAGATGGCACCTCGAAATACAATATTGGTTAGTTCATTCCTTTTGAATTTATGTACGTATTAGTTAATTGAACTACACTCCTTGTTAGTTCACTTCTTTTGATAGATGGGCACCTCAAAATATATTGCAGTTTTTAATTGTCAGTGACTTGTTTTTCATGTGCTCTGAGATCCAATGAATTAAGAGATTTTCATGAGTTGTGAGAGTTCAAATGGATTAATTAATTCCTTTGATTCATTAATTTACTCCTTTTGAATTTGGGAACAACTCAAAAAACATCAAATATTTTTATCAACCACTCGCTAAAACTGCATTAGATTTATGCACAACTCAAAATACATTACAATTTTAAAATACATTACATTTTTTCCCTTCTAATACATCACAATTTCAAAATACATTACAATTTATGCACAACATTCCACATGAAAATTAATTGAATGATTTAAGTGTTTATCATTTCTAACTGTATTAGAAATGCAAATATTATGAATGGATGAAAATTTTCTTAATGTTTTTATACATTGTTTGTAGGCATTGATACAAAATGAGTAATCGAGGTAAAAAATGGAAGACTATCATGGGCCTTGAGGTGCAAGACCATAAAGACAAGATCACATTTTCTAGTAAATATCTAATTTGGTCTGAAGTATATCAAACAAACATGATCTTTGATTGAGTTGCAAAATTCCCTTCAAAAAGAGTTCCTGACTTTATTAGAGGGGAGGAAATGAATCAAGAAGCCCCATGTAATTTCATCCGGCGATAAAACAAACCCCCAAAATCAAGGTCTGTTTTTGTCTTACGATATGAGTTGTAAGTACCATAGAAATGCATTGTTTACATGTTGGTAATACAAGTGTTTTCTCATTTCTTGTATGTATTGATGTTTCAAACATTGTTATGCAATTATGATTTCTTAGATGGCCCAGAGGAAAGAAAGGAAAACATACAAAAAAATGATGGACATCCTTTGTGAAGAAGAGGGGTTGTTAGTTGACGCAGCACGCACCACCCGCGCGCTGCGCTCTCACCAGGACCTTCTCTCCCCTAGGCCCGAAGAGTTGAACTACTCTTCAACTTCCTATCAGAAGTTCTCACTACCCACAAAACTATTCTTACGATCTCCCTTTTGCCTATCGGGAAATCAGAACTCACTGGATTGCGAGTTCGGCGCTCACGGATTTGGGTCTCACAAATCTCCGAAACCCGATGAGTATTTACTTCTCACTCTCCTCGTTTCCTATCGGAAATTGCTCTGTCGGAAAATCGACATCCATGCGGTCGTGAGTCGCTGCTCCCGCGAATCCCCGATTTCCAAATTTCGATGCCACCTGTCCCTTAATCTGACGCCTGTGGACCCCGCTCCAAATGGATCTCGGAATTTCGCGTTTTGAAATTTTGCGATTCCTGATGCGCGACGTCACAGGTCCTTCCAAGTCCCGATCCCCGATATGGGCGACACCTATTAACACCAACCACTATAGCAGTGAGACCCGTCGCAGTTTGGAGTTTCGCTATTTCTCTGTGATTCTCTCGACGCCAAGATCTCCAAAGTGCCGAAACCCGATGCACACGTGGGAACTCTCCTCCACGTCACCTCTCCGCATCGCGCTATCGGATATCGCGTGATTGCGATTTCACTTGCAGTATTTCCTTGGCAAGGAAAAACCTAAATGCCGAATCCACGACTTTCCGGATCGCTGACACACGTCCAATCCGAAATCTATGGCTATGCTTCTTTCGGGAAATCGTGGATCACGATTTCTTCCTGTGAGGGTTCTATGACTCTGGAGACTCCGATGAGTCAAGTCCCGATGACTCTTGGTTCCTCCTTATGCTCTAAGGCGTAAATCCTGTGCAACTCTTCCAAGATCTGGCAGCTGTCGGGACTTCGCTAATCTCCCTTATGAATCCTGGCCATCGATTTCTCCTTTTGAGAATTTTTCTCGAATGGTCAAGTATCTCCGCTCGAGACATCCTCTCCAAGCCACGACTACGAATCTGCGTGACCCTTGTTTGATGAACCTTCTGGGCTCTCTTCCACGATATCAGAAGTGCTAACCCTCCTGAGCTTTTCCACTCTGATCCCTTCACAGACTTTGCGCACACTCTTCGTGCTCGACCTTCAACAGCTCCCCACGTGTTGATTCCTTCCGACTCTGTGCACCTCCAACAATAGTAGTCTCTGCCTTCTCTTGCTCGGATGAACAACTGAGACTTTTAATTCTGTCGGTGCGCTCTTCACATGGCCTCAACAAACTCTTGATACTTCTGGGTGAATGAGAAAAAGTGTTAAACTACTGAACCCTCATCAACGCACTCTATGCGGATGAATTCGACTGCACTCTTTGCATGAATCTCCTGGTTCAGATAGAGAAACAATTGAAACTTATTCTCTTCTCTCACAGACTTCAGTTAAAAACCTGAAATCGCATGCACAACATATTTAAAGTAAATGCATACAAAGAACATAAACATTCATAAGCACAGCGTCAACATACACAGAGAAACAACCCCATCCATGAAATTGAATTAGAGACTCTCTTCTATTAATTCAAATATGTACATGGGGTTCTTCATACAATCCTCTTCTTTCTATATTCTCTTATGAATGCTTCATAATTTCTGAATAATGTTACAATGTACAAAGGAGGGTGTCTATATCCGTTTTCCCTCTCGAACTCTAAAACTGTCTAATCTAAACTTAAACATCTATCTACCTGCACTAAATCTATTAAATGCCTCCTATCTAATTCAGACAAGAGCGTATGGCTCGAGGTATGATACAACATACAAAAGGTGCTTTCATAAATGCCTCATTTATACATTGGCGCATCCTCTTGGTTGAAAATTCAAAACTTTCTGCTGGCTTGTCCAGTTGTTCATTTCTTTTCAATGCTGGCTCGCTTGTCTTGGCAATGCTTCTCGATGAGTTGGTGATGCTCCTGCATCATACTCCTCGGCTTAAAAACTTTCATGGGCTCCTGTCCATGAGCTCCTGCACGGTCTGCCCATGCTTCTGTATCATTGCTTCTGTCTCCCAGCTGGCATCTTCCACTTGGTGGTTCTTCCACTTCACCAGATATTCGAAGTACTGCCTTCGTCTAGTTTTCTTACCCACTCGCTTGTCCAGTATGCACTCCATCTGTGGCTTCTCTGCAACTGGTAATTGCTTTGTCCACTCAACCACTGGTTTCTCAGTTCCAGTTTCTGCTTCTCCAGCCCTGTATGGGTATAAATCCGCAACATTAAATATCAGAGATATCCCGATGCCATCCGGAAACTCAATATCATAAGCATTTTCTCCAAATTTCTTCAGGACCCTGCATGGCCCAATTTTCTTCATTTTTAATTTGTTATATGTTCCCCTTGGGAACCTTTCCTTCCTCAGATGGGCCAGAACTAGATCACCAACTTCAAATTGGAGTTGTCTCCGATGTTGATCTGCTCTGCGCTTGTACTCCTGATTTGAATCAATCAGTCGTTGCTTCACCTTGCTGTGAAGTTCCTTCATGGCTTCTGCGAATTCTTCAGCGCTTGCACTGCTAACAGCAGTCTGCTCTGACTCCCTGAGTTCAGACACTCCTCTCAGTTGTCTGCCTAATACAATCTCAAACGGACTTTTACCTGTGCTCCTGTTCACGGAATCGTTGTAAGTAAATTCTGCCTGTGGAAACACATTATCCCAACTGCTATGGTGTTCTGTCACCAGGCTCCTTAATAAATCTCCTAGACTCCTGTTGACTACTTCTGTCTGTCCATCTGTCTGTGGATGCTAAGATGAACTAAACGCCAAGTTAGTTCCTAGCTTCCTCCATAAGGTCCTCCAAAACTGCCCGATGAATTTGGTGTCCCTGTCCGAAACTATGCTTTTCGGCAATCCATGGAGTCGAATGATCTCCTTGAAAAACAAGTTCGCGATGTGAGTCGCATCGCTGGTCTTCTGGCATGGGATAAAATGTGCCATCTTTGAAAACCTATCCACCACCACAAAGATGGAATCAACCCCTCTCTGCATTCTCGGCAATCCTAATACAAAATCCATGTTGATCGCCTCCCACAACCTCTCTGGTATGGGCAATGGCTGGTAAAGACCTGCATTCTGTTTCCGGCCCTTCGAATGTTGACAAATTCGACACCTGTCAACAAACCTTTTGACATCTGCTCGCATGCTTGGCCAAAAATACGATTCGCCCAACTTTGCGAATGTTTTATCGTGGCCAAAATGTCTTGTTAAGCCTCCGCTGTGATTCTCCTTAAGCAAGTTCTCCCTCATGGAGCAATTTGGAATACACAGTTGATTGCCTTTGAACAACAATCCCTCCTGGATCATGTAGTCTATCCATGGACTCCAATCCCTGAGAACTGGATTCTCAACTGCTTCATACGCTTCTCCAAAATCTTCATCCCCTACATACATATCCTTAAGATTTTCGAAACCCAATGGTTTGACCCGGAACTCCTACAGCAACAAACATTTCCTCCTCAAAGCATCAGCCACTTTGTTAGCAGTTCCTGAAATATGTTTGATTACAAATGTAAAATTCTGCATATACTCTACCAATTTTGTATGTTTCTGGTTCAACTTCTCTTGTTGACTTACAAACTGCAATGCATGATTATCACTATACAGAACAAATTCTTTTGGGATCAAGTAATGCCTCCACTTCTTTAATGCCTGGATGATGGCATAAAATTCTTTATCATACGTGGAGTATTTCAGCTTTGCGTCATCCAGCTTCTCGCTGAAATATGCAACTGGCATGTCCTCCTGACTCAAGAACGCTCCTAAGGCATATCCGCTCGCATCACATTTAACCTAAAATGTCCTCCGAAAATATGGCAACACCAACACTGGTTGCTCTGTGATCTTTCGCTTCAACAAATTGAAGCTTTTCTCAGCCCTTGTTGTCCAATGAAAAGTCTTATGCCGCTTCTTCACTGTGTCCATCATTGTTGTGCTAATTCCACTGAAATTCCTAATAAATTTTCGGTAGAAACTATCAAACCCATGGAAACTCCTCACCTCAAAAACATTTCTGGGTGATGGCTAATTCTTAATCATTTCCACCTTACTTGGATCCATTTTTAATTCATTCGCCGAAATGACGAACCCCAAGTAAATAAGTTCTGTCTTCATGAACGAAGATTTCTTCATGTTGATCAACAGCTTCTCCTGTTGTAGCTTCCTCATCACAATGGCCAAATGTTTCAAATGTTCAGCCTTGGTCTTACTGTAGATCAATATATCATCCAGATATACGACTACAAATTTCCCGATGAACTCCCTCGGGACTTCATTCATCAGTCTCATGAATGTGCTCGGCGTGTTTGTCAAGCCAAACGGCATGACCAGCCATTCGTACAATCCTTCATTTCTCTTGAATGTTGTCTTACATTCATCACCTTCCCTCATGCGAATCTGATGATATCCACTTTTCAGATCAATTTTTGAAAAATAATTTGCTCCACTCACGCAATCCATTAGATCATCCATTCTCGATAGTGGAAATCTGTACCTGATGGTAATTTTGTTGATTGCTCTTGATTCGGTGCACATTCTCCAACCTCCATCTTTCTTTGGACTTAGCATGGTAAGAACAGCACACGGACTCAGGCTTTCTCTGACCAATCCTTTATCCAGCAGTTCCTGTACCTGCTTCTTAACCTCCTCGTTCTCCTGAGGCGTCAATCTGTACGCCGCCTTGTTCGACAAAATGCTTCCTGGTATGAGATCAATGTGATGACTCACACTCCTCATCGGTGGTAAAAAATGAGGTAATTCGTCCACAATGATGTCAGCAAAATCTTCCAGCAGTTCCTAAATCTCATCTGGTAAGTCGTCCACTCTTGTGCTAGTCAGAACAATTCTTGGTTTCCTGACCACAAAGAATTGTGGATCTTCCTTCTTCTCCATCTCTGTGAGAAGCTCCTTCCCACTCATGAGAAGTATGGCGTTGATTACTTCCGGTTTCACTTCTTTATCCTTTATCGGAAGCAACCTGTGCGTCCTCCCATCCTTCTCTAAAGTATGTGTGTTCATCCTCCCATCATGAACCACATTTCGGTCATATTGCCATGGTCTACCTAACAATAAATGACATACATCCATGGGGATAACATCACAGAGAA
>SNQJ01S0004805.1:49075-59214 GCA_010110895.2 Picea sitchensis
AGACTTCAAATTCCGCCTGCACACTCTTCGTGCGGCTCCAACAACCCCTGCAACTTCTCCTTGAAGTGAGAATAAGAGTTAAACTATCGAGCCCTCATCGACGCACTCCTTGCGGATGAATTCGACTGCACTCTATGCAGGAATCTCCTGGCTCAGATAGAGAAACAATTAGAAATCATTCTCTTCCTTCTCAGACTTCAGTTTCCAACCCTGAAATCACATACACAACATATTCAAAGCAAATGCATAACCAAAAAACATACATTCATGAGCACAAACACAATACACAGAGAAACAACACTAGACATGAATTTGAATCAAAGACTCTCTTCTATTAACTCAAATCTGTACATGGGTGTTCTTCACAAAGTTCTCTGTCTGCTCTTCTCTCCTGAATGCTGCTCATTTTACCATGATACAAAGGAGGGTGTCTATATCCGTTTTCCCTCACGAACTCTAAAACTGTCTAATCTAGACTTAAACATCTATCTACCTGCATTAAATCTAATAAATGCCTCCTATCTATTTCAGACATGAGCGTATAACTCAAGGCCTGATACAACACACAAAAGGTGCTTTCATAAATGCATCATTTATACATTGGCGCATCCTCTTGAATGAAATTCAAAAAAAAATTGTTGGCTTGTCCAGCTGTTCATTCCCTTCCATGTTGGCTCGCTTGTCGTGGGTGATGCTCCTGCATCATACTCCTTGGCTTGAAAATCTTCATGGAATCCTGTCCATGAGCTCCTCCACGGTATGTCCATGTTTCTGAATCACTACTTCACTTTCCCAGCTGGCATCTTCAACTGGATGGTTCTTCCACTTGACCAGATACTCGAAGTACTCTTTTCTTCTGGTCTTCTTTCCCAGTCACTTGTCCAGTAGGTACTCCATCTGCGGCTTTTCTGCACTCAGCATCTGCTTTTGCCACTTCACCTCATGTTGTTCATTACTTCCATCTCCTATTTCTTCCTCCTTATACAGATATAAGTCTGAAACATTGAATGTCAGAGATATCCCGATGCCATCCGGCAATTCAGTTTCATATGCATTCTCTCTGAATTTCTTCAGGACTCTACATGGCCCAATTTTCTTCATCTTTAATTTTTTGTATGTTCCCCTTGGGAATATTTCCTTCCTCAGATGTGAGAAAACTAGATCACCAACCTCAAATTGAAGCTGTCTCCGATGTTGATCTGCTCTGCGCTTATATTCCTGATTTGAATCAATCAGTCGCTGCTTCAACTGACTATGAAGTTCCTTCATTGCTTCAGCGAATTCTTCAGCGCTTGCACTACTAACAACAGTCTCCTCTGACTCCCTGAGTTCAGATACTCCTCTCAGCTGTCTGCCATATACAATCTCAAACAGACTTTTACTTGTGCTCTTGTTCACTGAATCGTTATATGCGAACTCTACTTGTGGAAACACATTATCCCAGCTGTTGTGGTGCTCTGTCACCAGGCTTCTCAACAAATCTCCCAGACTCCTGTTCACAACCTCTGGTTTCCCATTAGTCTGTGGATGATAAGCAGAACTAAAAACTAGATTAGTTCCTAACTTCTTCCAGAGTGTCCTCCAGAAATGTCCAATGAATTTGGTGTCCCTGTCTGAAACAATACTTTTCGGCAATCCATGGAGTCAAATTACCTCCTTGGAAAACAAGTTCGCGATGTGAGTCGCATCGCTGGTCTTCTAGCATGGGATGAAGTGTTCCATTTTCGAAAACCTATCCAGAAGTACAAAGATGGAATCAACCCCTCTCTGTGTTCTCGACAGTCCTAATACAAATTCCATGCTAATTGCTTCCCATGGCCTCCCCGGTATGGGCAATGGCTGGTATAATCCTGCATTCTGCTTTCTCCCTTTTGAATGCTGACAAATTCTACATCTGTCAACAAACCTTTTAACCTCTGAGCGCATCCCCGGCCAAAAATAAGACTCGCTCAGTTTCGCAAATGTTTTGTCTTGACCAAAATGTCCTGCCAATCCTCCACTGTGATATTCTTTCAACAGGTTCTCCCTCATGGAGAAATTTGGAATACACAGTTGATTGCCTCTGAACATCAATCCCTCCTAGATTATATAATCTATCCAAGGACTCTGATCCCTGAGAACTGGATTCTCAGCTGCTTCATACGCTTCTCTGAAATCTGCATCCCCTGCATACATATCCTTAAGATTTTCAAAACCCAATGTTTTGACCCGGAACTCCTGCAGCAACAAGCATTTCCTGCTCAAAGCATCAGCCACTTTGTTAGCAGTCCCTGAAATGTGTTTGATCACAAACGTGAAATTATGCATATACTCTACCCATTTTGCATGTTTCTGATTCAACTTCTCTTGTTGACTCACAAACTGTAAGGCATGATTATCGCTGTACAATACAAATTCTTTTGGGATTAAGTAATGTCTCCACTTCTTCAACACCTGTATGATAACATAAAATTCCTTATCATATGTGGAGTATTTCAGCTTTGCTTCATCCAACTTCTCACTGAAATAGGCAACTGGTCTGTCCTCTTGACTTAGGACCGCTCCTATGGCATATCCCCTTGCATCACATTTCACCTGAAATGTCTTCATGAAATCTGGCAACACCAACACGGGTTGCTCTGTGATCTTCCGCTTCAACAGGTTGAAGCTTTTCTCAGCCTCTGTTGTCCAATGAAAATACTTATGCCACTTCTTCACTGTATCCATCATTGCGGCACTAATTCCACTGAAATTTCGAATGAACTTTCGGTAGAAACTAGCTAAACCATGGAAACTCCTCACTTCAAAAACATTTCTGGGTGATGGCCAATGTTTAATTACTTCCACCTTACTTGGATCCATTTATAATTCATTCGTTGAAATGACGAACCCCATGTAAATGAGCTCTGTCTTCATGAACGAAGATTTCTTCATGTTTATCAATAGCTTCTCCTGCTGTAGCTTTCTCATCACAATGGCCAAATGCTTTAGATGTTCAGCCTTTGTCTTGCTGAAAATCAGTATATCATCCAGGTATACTAAAACAAACTTCCCGATGAACTCCTTCAGGACTTCATTCATCAGCCTCATGAATGTACTCGGCACGTTTGTCAAACCAAACGGCATGACCAACCATTCGTACAAACCTTCGTTTGTTTTGAATGCTGTCTTCCATTCATCACCTTCCCTCATGCGAATCTGGTGATATCCGCTCTTTATATCAATCTTTGAAAAATAATTCGCCCCACTCAGGCAATCCATCAGATCATCCATTCTCGGTAGTGGAAATCTGTACCTGATGGTAATTTTGTTGATTTCTCTTGAGTCGGTGCACATTCTCCAACCTCTGTCTTTCTTCGGACTAAGCACGGTCGGAAAAACGCATGGACTCAGACTTTCTCTAACCAATCCTTTGTCTAGCAACTCCTGGACCTGCTTCTTGACCTCCTCATTTTCTTGTGGCGTCAATATATACGCAACCTTGTTTGGAAAACTGCTTCCTGGTATGAGATCAATGTGATGAATCACACTTCTCATCGGTGGAAACGAATGAGGTAATTCGTCCACGATGATATCAGCGAACTCGTCCAGTAGTTCCTGAATCTCAACTGGTAAGTCATCCACTCTCGTGCTAGTCAGGACAATTCTTGGTTTCCTGACCACAAAGAATTTTGGATCTTCCTTCTTCTCCATCTCTGTGAGAAGCTCCTTCCCACTCATGAGAAGTATGGTGTTGTTTACTTCCGGTTTCATTGCTTTATCCTTTATTGGAAGCAACCTGTGCATCCTCCCATCCTTCTCTAAAGTATATGTGTTCATCCTCCCATCATGAACCACATTTCAGTCATATTTCCATGGTCTACCCAGTAATAAATGACATACATCCATGGGGATAACATCACAGAGAATTTTATCATTATAACCCCCTATTTTGAATTCAACTAAACACTGCTTAGTGACACTCACATGATGTCCTTTCTGTAGCCACGAAACCTTGTATGGACTCGGGTGATCAGTTGTCTCCAGCGCTAGCTTCTCCACCATTTCGGTTGAAACGAGATTATCAGTGCTTCCGTTGTCCACTATGACCTTGCATTTCCAGTCTTTGGTTTTGCAAGCTGTCCTAAACAGTCTGGTCCTTTGAGCTGAATTCTCCTGCTCCTGTTTCTTAGGTGTCAAAAGGACTTTATGCATTGTAAGTGACCTTCCTGCTTCGGTGTCTTCATTTTTCATATCACGCCTCTGCGTCTCAGCGATATGAGCTTCTCCTCCATCCCTTTTTCTGTCTGGATAGTCAATTGCTTTATGTCCATCCTTTCCACATGTGAAACATGTGATAATTCCACCTCGGCCTCTTCCCCTACCTCTGGTACGAGGAAAAGTGTTTTCATCAGCATAATCTCCTCTCTGTTCGCTATGCTGTCTCCTCGGTTCAGCATATGGTTGCCTCTGTTGTGAGGTTCCACCTCTTTCAATCTTACCCTAAGGTTTCTTCCATTCCTCCCTGGGCTTCTGATATTTCTCCTGGGCAACTGTCTTTCCTCTGGGATGACTCCTGCCTCGCCCTCGCTGACCTTGCTTACGGCTCAACTTCTCTTCGGCTTTCAGAGCCATCTGGTAAGCATCCTCAACTGTTTGGATGGTTGCCATACTTAATTCATCTTGAATTTCATACCTCAGGCCATTCAGATACCTGGCCACTTTCTCATCATCGCTCTCCCGATGACCTACTCTGATATTGAGCTTGTAAAACTCCTCGGTATACTCTTTTACCGTCATCAACTTCTGTCTCAGGTTCTGCATTCTTCTAAACAGCGTGATCTGATAGTCCCTTGGGATGAACTTTGCTTTCATCTTCGCAATCATCCGATCCCAGCTTTTGATCTTTTGTTTACCTTTGGAACGTCTGTCCGCCTGAAGCTCGTCCCACCATAATGCTGCGTGTCCTTTCAGTCTAGTGACAGAATTACTTACCTTTTTATCCGCGTCGATATCTTCATAATCGAAGTAGGTATCAAGAGCTATAATCCAATCCAACATCTCTTCTGCATCCAGACTTACTTCATACGTTGGAATGTCCATTTTGGTCTTTGAACTCATCCTGGCAATGGCTTTAATTAACCGCTCGGTTGATGCATCTTCTGCTGCGACCTCTTCTTTGTGTCCATCTTCCTCTTCAACCTTAGAATCACTAAGATTCCCTACACCAACTCCGCATCTTTGAGCTATCTCCATCTCCTTGAGTCTTGCAAAAAAGATCTCGCATCTGTCTTTCCATCTCTTGATTTCCTGCCGGCCTACCCCTTCTTCGCACATCCCTGTCCTCCGGATTAGGCGATTGCCTTTCCCTTCTGGGCAGCATAGTGAAATTCTTCTTTCTCTCTGTTGCCGAAAACAAAGAGTTTATCCCGCTCTGATAACACTTGGTGCAACACGCGCCACCCACGCGCCCCGCTCTCACCAGGACCTTCTCTACCTTAGTCCCAAAGAGCTAGAGTGCTCTTCAAAATCCATTTATCGGGCTTTCAATACCCACAGAATTCAATTTATGATCTCTCTTCCTTCCAATTGGATGTCGGACCTCGCCGTATTGCAAAATCTGGAAGCACAGACCCGGGCCTCCCAAGACCCTGAAGCCCGATGAGTATTTACCAAGGTTGTCCCTGCTCTTGTCGGGATTTCACCTGTCGGGAAATGGGAACTTACGATGTCGTAAATCAATTACCTCTCATTTCACCGATTTCCGATCCCCCGATGCCACCTGTCCTCTACTCCGCCACCTGGGACCCACACTCCCGGTTAAGTCGGGAAATCGCGTTTCGTGATTCCAACACCCGCAATACTCTTGACTCAGGAATTCCCGAAATGTCGAACCCCAAGCTATCCAGGATCTCACGCCACGTATCCTAGCATTGATCAACAGTTCCAGCTGCGTCGGTAAATCGCTAATCCTGATTTCAACAGGTATAAAACTCTTGTCCCCGTAAGTCTCGATTCCCCGATGAGCCAATTCCCGATGGCTCTTGGGCTCCTCCTCGGCATGCTTAGGTTTACCCTGTGCGCAACTCTTCCTAGATCTCACGGCTGGCGGGATTTCGCAAGTCTCCTCTGCTAACCCTGACCGTTGACTCCTCCTCCTTGAGAACTTATTGAAAATGACTAAGTGTTTCGGCCAAGACTCGTTCTCCAAGCATGTGCTCGCAACTCCTGCTCGAAACCTTCCCTGACCAAACTCCTTGGGTTCTCTTTCACGATATTACAAGGGTTCTATCCCTCTTGAGCTTATTCACTCTGACTCCTTGAGAGGAATGTATGCGCACTCCTTGCGCTCAACGTTCAACAACTTTTCAAGTGTTGAATCCCTCAGACTCTGCGCACTTCCTGCAGCAACATTCCCTGGCTCCTTTGCTCAGACTAACAACTGAGACTACAAATTATTCCTGCACACTCTTCGTGCGGCTCCAACAACCCCTGCAACTTCTCCTTGAAGTGAGAATAAGTGTTAAACTATCGAGCCCTCATCGACGCACTCCTTGCGGGTGACTTCGACTGCACTCTATGCAAGAATCTCTTGGCTCAGATAGAGAAACAATTAGAACTCATTCTCTTCCTTCTCAGACTTCAGTTTCCAACCCTGAAATCACATACACAACATATTCAAAGCAAATGCATAACCAGAAAACATACATTCATGAGCACAAACACAATACGCAGAGAAACAACACCAGACATGAATTTGAATCAAAGACTCTCTTCTATTAACTCAAATATGTACATGGGTGTTCTTCACAAAGTTTTATGTCTGCTCTTCTCTTCTGAATGCTGCTCATTTTACCATGATACAAAGGAGGGTGTCTATATCCATTTTCCCTCACGAACTCTAAAACTGTCTAATCTAGACTTAAACATCTATCTACCTGCATTAAATCTAATAAATGCCTCCTATCTATTTCAGACATGAGCATATAACTCGAGGTCTGATACAACACACAAAAGGTGCTTTCATAAATGCATCATTTATACATTGGCGCATCCTCTTGAATGAAATTCAAAAAAGCTTCTGCTGGCTTGTCTAGCTGTTCATTCCCTTCCATGTTGGCTCGCTTGTCATGGGTGATGCTCCTGCGTCAAGTCCATAGAGGAGTGGATGAAGCTTCTGATGCAGTCCTATAAGGCGTTCTTTACGCAAGTGCAATCAAACTTTATCTCCCACTTGAAATTTTTGTGGAAATCGATGTTGATCATGGTGTTGTTTGTACCTGGACTTGGTCTTCTGCAAAATATCATGAACCTGTTGGTGGATGTGTTGGATTTGTTCAATGAACCGAGTGGTTTTTTCAGCTTTAGTTTTCACATGGGATTATTCTGTCTATGTGGACACAAGGGGTAGTGCAACATCCATGGGACCCAATGGTTGAAATCCCAACCCTGCTTGAAAGGGGCTGTGGTCGGTGGAGCTATGTACGGGTCTATTGGAAATGTGTTGAACATGGGGAAGACTCCCATCCCATGTGCATGGATGCTTGGAATTGTGCATGCACAAGATATGCATGATCATCCTATTGATGACCCGGATTTGGTGAGCTAGGTGTCCAGCCATGACCAAAGGCTCGATGAGAATATGTTGAGGAACCAATTGTCATGATTTTATATGATGGTTTGTGGTATCCAAAAACATACCCACACTCATTCAAACAAGAGATTGGAAGTACCATCTATTGTGATGCTCTTCTTGTAGGCGACGAGAACTTCCATCTTGGAAAATCAATCAACCACCATGAAAACAAGGTCATTTCTCTGCTTGGTGGAAGGAAGGCTTGACATGTAGTCTATCAAGATCGATTCCCAGGGCATGTGGGGAGTAGGAAGAGGGGGTGTACATGACTTGTTTCTTAATCGACAGTTTGGCAATGGCACGGGCCGTGTAGGACCTGATATACTTGTTGACATCATGTTGAAGTTTCGGCCAACAGAAATGTTGTTGTAGCAATGCCATTGTCTTTTCTATGCCGAATTGTCCTACCACCTAACTGTAGTGAGATTCCAAAATCAACCTTGATCGCTCGCTTGATGGAATGAAAAGATGGTCGAGATGGCACAACAACCCATCCTGTAGATGAAAATAAATGACAGCTGTGTTTTTTTCTAACACTGGGTGGGTTTTGGTGAAGTTGGGATCTCGCTCATAGATTTGGGGGAACTTAGAGGTCTCATGTCTACAAGAGTGTAGGACCATGGTTAGTGCAAAAAATGGAGGTCGACTAAGGAAGTCATCGACACCGTTGGTTCCCCCTGTCTTATACTTGATGTTGAGATGGAACTACTACAATTATGTGGACCACATCTGATGGTGTTCATTCTATAATTTCCTTATGTATGCATGAGTTGTAGAGGCTTATGATCAGTGTGGATGACCGTCTCCTTCCCGAGAATGTAATGCTTCCACTAGAGGAAGGCTTGTACAATGGAGTACATTTATTTCTCATAAGTGGGGTACTTACAGACAGTATCTGATAGAGTCTCACTATGATAGGCCACGATATGTCCATGTTGAGTAAGAACTATGCCCACAGTACAATCTGAAGCATATATCTCAATCTCAAAATGATGTTGCAAGTCAGATAATGAGAGCATCGAGGCTGAGCACAAGATCTGCCTCAAATCATTGAACGCTTTCTTTTGCAACTAGCCCCACATTAATTTTTCCTTGCCACCACCCCTGGTCAATTAGCTAAGGGTCCATGCAATGTGGGAGAATCCCAACACAAACCTGCAATAGAAATTGGYAAGGAATAAGAAGCTCCAAAGCTCAGTGAGTTTGGTCAGGGTTGGTCAATCATAGGTGACGTAAATCTTGGTTGGATCAACATGCACCCCATKCTCATAAAAAATGTATCCTAGGTACTCAACCCTGTTCATGCCAAAGGAGCAATTTTCCAAATTTCCATATAACTTTTGTTGTCGCAAGCTATGTAGAACTTGTTGAATATGAGGATGTTCCATGAAATTCTTACTGAATATGAGKATGTCATCCAAATACACCACCACAAAATAATTKTTTAAAGGMCTCAAGTATCATCCATCATCCTCATGAATTTTTTTGGGGAATTTGTCAGGCCAAAGGGCATGACCAACCATTCAAAAATACCATCTTTGGAGTTGAAGGAAGTATTCCATACAACGGTCTKCTCTATTAGGTCCTAGTGGTAGACAAACTTCATATCAATCTTACTGAAGTATTTGGCRCCCTTGAGTTGGTCAAGGATATTTTCAATTTGGGGAATTGGGTACCTGTTCCTGACTGTGATCTTATTTAGGGCTTGATAATCAATGCAGAGTCACCATGACCCTTCTCTCTTCTGCACAATCACAATTGTGCTTCCACAAGGTGATGATATTGGGAGGATGTTCCCCTTTGCACACAACTCTTGGATTTGGCACTTGATTTCCTCATTTTATGAAATAGAGAGGTGATAGAATAACCCATATGGTAGTGGTGCATCGGGGTTCATATCGATTGAGTCCTTCACCTGATAGTGCAGAGGTACCCCAATGGGTGAGGAGAAGATGTCTCTGTATTATTCCATGACCTTATCCACTTTCTTCTATTGCATGGAGAAACCTGTCATGGAGGCCATGGATGTGGCTGCAACCTTCTACTCACTTTGAGCGTGAATCACAAATAAGACAAACTTATCGGTCTGAGATATTACCTTTCTGCATTGCTTGGAAGAGGTCAAGGAAATGGTGGTAGATGGGACTACCTTGGGTATCATGTATAATTCCTTGTCCAAAGTAATAATAACACTATGAGGCATAGAATCATACATAGCATGAAGTTTCCATAAAGAATGTTGGACAAAATGAACATCACAAACATCAAGGGGGGCGACATCACACAATACCTCATCTTTGAAGGGCTTGATGTCATAGGCTAGGCGACAATGTTGGCTGACGTGGAGATCAATCTAGTGGTGAATCCATTCGATAGTGTATGGATGTAGGTGTGGGGTTATCAATACAACAATCTAATTGATGACCTCTGCTGAGATGAGATACTTCTAGCTACCGCTATCGAGGATGAAGTGAAACGGAGTACCCTTCACCCACATACATTAATGAAAGAGGTGCTCACCTTCCTCTGGTTCATCAGGTTCATC
>SNQJ01S0004805.1:59224-103833 GCA_010110895.2 Picea sitchensis
ACTTGTCTCAAGGGGAGGGGCATGTTAAGCCCTAATATTGGCTCATTACCCCTTAATTGGGGCATATTAGATTAGTAATGTTATTTTATTTATGTCAGCTTTAGGCCATTAGTTGTAATTATACCTCCTAATATCTTAACATCCATGAAGTAACCCCAAGTGTGTGCAACTACAAATAATGTAGATCCCTCTATTAACTTTTTCTTATAGAAAGTCTCCCACCAATCTTTAACATGAGGGATGGCCTTGAGGAGTGAAAATGTAATATTTTCTCTATTGAAAAAGTTGTAAAAAAAAAATTACCCTTCTAGAAGGTTTAACCATATTTTTACATCATTTGCATCTATTTGACCTTCAAATATAGGAATATCAAAATTGATATGTACCTTGAAGTTGGTGGTGCCTCCACTTGAGGTCAATGCATAGCATATTGGCAGTTGTCGACGGATTTGTGAAAAGTTATACATCATCTCATTCCTTTTTCATGAGAGGTATTCCTAAAGAAACGTATTAAAGGGATATCTTACCCTATTGTCTCTCTTTTCTTCCCAAATTGGCGACTGTTGGGTTCAATGAGGTCGATCATGCAAAGGATTAACTAGTTCGAGTCCAAACTTCTTATACCCTGACCTCATTGCGGACATGCACAAAGAAACAAATGAAGAGTAGACTGCTCTAATACCATTGATCTTGGTTTATGATAAGAATGAAATGAAACAAAAATCTATAACATTAACATAGATATACAAAGAAAAGTAAAAGAGATACAATGGAACTTAACTTATATTAAATAAGAAATTTGTTGAAATTGTAAAATGCAGAATGAAAATAATCTTGCTCGAATGGTGGTAGCTAATCTCTGAGAAGAGATTTGTCTTCTATGTGCATTCGTTTGAGAAAATCACAATGAGGCATCCACACATTTTTATCATCAAGAAGTAAACATAAAACCCTAGACATCTAGAAAACTAACCCTGGGAGATGAAGCGCCAAAAGTCATGTGGGCTCGATGGGGTAAGTTGGTACATCAACTTCTCGGGGTCATAATTTTTTCATATGATCTTCATTTTAGGTTAATTATATCCCGTTGGAAAGTTATATCCAAGGAATACACATTATTCCATCACACTCTAAATAAATCTACAGTGTGACTGTGGCAAGCCCAAAAAACATTGYTTAGGGCCTCAAAATGGCCCCRAAAGTTTGGGACCCGAAAAGATAGAAACAAAATACCAAGATAAAAATTGCAACTACGAAGATGAAAGTTGTATGTGAGACARCTAGAAGAGGTGGTTGGMCACCGATATCCACCTGGATCAATACACATCTGGGTGATGTTGTGCATATGATTAAGAGAGTTGTCTTGCTGGTTTATCTATGTGATTAGATCTGGTTTGGTTGATGAGATTGATGTGATAGGTTTTTGGTACAAGTTGTCATCGATTATTGGTACAGGTTCTGACAGGTTATTGTGTGACAGGTTCAACACAATCACAGGTTTGATATAGTGATAGGTTAAGAGTAGCAGTGGTTGATTTAGTGCTATTGGAAGGTTGCCAACATTTTTATTTCAGGGAAATAGGACAGGGCAAGTATAGGTGGTTGTAGCCACCTTCTGGTTCTAGTTGGAGAACATAGGGGGTTGTATCCTCCTTTTGGTTGGAACCATAAAATCGAGGAGTTGGAGCTTCCTTCAGGTTGTAGCCTGAGAAACTATGAGGTTGGATCCTCCTTTGAATTGTAGTTGGAAAACAAGGAAATTGTTTCTTCCTATCAATGTACTGCTTCTGACATATAAGAAAATATTTTTGTGCTTTTCTTCCACATGGGGTTTCCACGTAAAATTATGTTGTACTTTGTACTTGATGTGATTTTTATTTTATTTTATGCTTCTTATGATTATATGCTTATGAAATATTGATTGAATTAATAGACAATACATTGATGATGAACTTATGAACATTGTTGAATAAGTTAAAATAATATATATTGTGGTTAAAAGTAATATAAAGTGCTCATATTAATTCACCCCCCACCCTATAAATATTCCAACACTCTTATCCATGAAGTTTCCTCCACAGGGCCCATCATAACACTCCCTAAGGATGTCATAAATCTATTATTCCATTACATTGCATCGAATGACATAATCTAGTACTATCTATAAGAGACATCCTTCGATCCAGGAATACATGCAACCTTTATTGATAACTTTATGTCATTCCTTTGAATATAGGTGTGATGGGATTTTTCCCATAGCTAAGTAGTTAGCGGCATCTAAAAAACACAATGAGTTAATAGACAATGTAAATGTGTTGAACCTGCACAAAATAGATCTAGCTAAAAAATAATACACACATTTGCAGAGAGAATTTGAGAAAGAGAAGGAGAGAAAAAAGGAAAGAATTCTCATTAACCGTTGTGAATAATGAATAATTTACACATGATATACTCTGTATAACTCAATGAGTGTGCATTGGAGGAGAACCAATGTGTTATAGTGGTGATGTAGAGTGATATGGAGACACACCAACAATTACGAGAGTGATCTACCACCTAGTCTAGTCTCTCAGGCAGTTATAAGAGTGAATTGCCACCTAGTTGAGTTAACTAGTCAACTAGTCTTCAATTAACTGACTGAACAAAGAGTAGTGAGGAGTTAACTCAAGGAATCAAGGGTAATGTGCCAGTCTGGTGATGATCCCAAGGAATGTGCGCATTAGCTGGTGATGATCTCAATGTTGCATGGTGACAAAACCAATGCATCATCTAATCTCAACTGAAGTGTCAACTGAAGGAGAATATTCTCCAGGTGGAATATTATCCCCTAAAATATAGGAGATTGGATAATGACTAATTATGACTAATAAAAAAGGAAAAACCTTAGGAAAAATAAATCCTAGGTGTGTTTGAAGTAAATCCAACAGATACTACGAAAATATGCTCATCGTGAAAAGTATCCTCGACCTGGGGTGCATTCCCATTATTGACAAGATGAGAAAGAAATCCATCAATGATGTTATCGTTCCCTAGTTTATCCATGATGGTAATGTTAAATTCTTGTAATAGTAGAAACCATATAGTCACCCCTCCATGAGTGATAGGTTTATTCATAAAATATTTTATGGAAGCATGATCAATGTGTATGATTATAGGATATCCATCTATTTAATGACAGAATTTATTTATAGCAATGATCACAACAAGAAACATTGTTTTTGTGACCGTATAATTTATCTCAACAGGTTTAAGATTCTTACTAATAAATTATATTTCACATGGATTATCTGATTCTTCCTGTTGTCCAAGCACATCTCCAATGGCGATGACTGATGCGCATGTGGATATGTGGAATTGTAAGGACCAATCCGGTCCCCTTAAGATGGGTTTTGTTGTCAATTTCTCATTTTGTTCTTCAAAGTTGATTTGGAAACTATCAGTACAATTAAATTTAGCATCATTTGTGAGTAATAAGAATAAAGGGCACGTAATGTTTGTACATTTTTCCATAAAACATCTATAATATCCATCCTTTCCTAGAAAATTGCTTACCTCTTTTTGTGTTTTTAGGGGAGGAAGATTAAGGAATACTTGTTTATTTGTTGGATTGTCTTGTATACCTGTGGGAGTGATGTGACACCCTAGGATAATACCTTATGTTAACATCATGACACACTTTTCATTCCCTAGAGAAACATTGGACTATACACATGTCTTAAGTACCTTCTCTAACTGAATGACAGATGATATGAACATGTCATCATATGTCGTGAAATCATCCATGTACACTTCTACACATTTTTTAATGAGATAAGAAAATATACCAAGAAATTCCATTTGAAAGGTATCTAAATCATTGGAAATCTCGAACAATAACACCCTATATGAAAATGCCCCCCATGGGAAAGTGAATTTGGTATTCTCTTGATCCTTGGGTGCAATTTGAACTTTGTTGTAGCCACTAAACTTGTCAAGGAAAGAGAAATACTTCTTCTTGTCCAATGTGTCCAACACTTGGTTGATAAATGGTAGGGGAAACTAATATTTATAGATGGCTTTGTTTAGCTCCATATAGTCCATGTAGACCCTCCATTTACCATCCTTATTGGGAACTATAACTAGAGGTGAGACACTTTGGCTATCAGAGACAGAATAGATGAAATTTAAGGAGTGTAGCTTTTATAGTTCTTCCTCAACTACCTCCTTCAATGTTGGGTTCATCATGCGTTGTAGTTGGTGGATGGGTCTATATTTTTATTTGATGTATATATGGTGTGTGCATAATTATGGATGGATTCCCTTCATGTTTGTATAGTCCCAAGTGTAAGAAATGCTATGATTTCTTAGAACCTCAATGAGGTTTTTCTTTTTGTATTCATAAAAGCCCTGATAAATGTTTAAAAAATTTCCTAGGCTGATATCTATGGGTTTGATCAGGGACTTAAGGGTTTCAGAAGTGGGTGTCGCTTGTGGTATTGGTGGTGCATTAGTTATGGAAAGGTTTTCTTGAGCATGTATAATTAGGATCTTATAAAGGTCATGTCAACAAGATGATGGGGTAGAAGCTATAAATTCATTGATATCATCATATTATATCTTTTCCCTGATAGCAATGTATTGGTTCACTAAAACATACTTGCTGCGAAACCTCCTAATATTCATCATGTCCATGATTCACCCAAATGGGTGATTTTGGGTCAATGTTGGGCTTGTATGGGGGATAAAAAGAGAGTTTATTTGTTGAATTTCCATGATAAATTGTCATTTTCTTGTTCCGGGCATGAGACATCTGATAGATCTGAGCGAGATGAGGAGTTAGCTCTGAGAGGGAGCTATAATTATAGTTGCAGGTGGAAACAAATTAGATGGTCTCTTGTTTGAGACATGGATCCAAACGTCCATACAAGTAGTTGTGGGATATTCTAGCTCGATGGTGTGGGTTGGGAGTTCTGGTGGATTGGCAGAGAGCCCAAATCACAACAGTATGTTGTCTGGAATATTTCAAACCATGTGTATGGAATTTCGGTGATTTTTCATGGTGAGTTACAGTGGGTGAACTTAGGTTCTTTGGCATGGATGAGATAGCTTCATGTGTATCAAAGATTGAAGAGGTAGAGTCTTCATTGGGTTGGATAATTGCACATTGTTGAGGTATGGAAACATATCTAGTATTTGACCCAAGAGCATGAGGACACTTACAGAGATGAGTTGAAGAGGTATAGAGTGGATTATACTGAGTGTCCAACAACAACTTGGGATTTTTTAGATGATGACACAGGTTCAATGGTAGCATGTGAAGACATGGAGATTTTTTAGTGACTTGGATGATGGACTTGGGTATAATTTCATTGGATTTTAATTAATTGGGGAGGCAAGATTATTTCCTTGGAGGATTTCATGGTTACTATCTAGTGAGAGCCACCGACACATAAAAAGGGAAAAATATTCATTCATGAGTTTCATAGTATATGACTCAGGTATGTACACAGAGCTTGGTAGGATGACCAGGAATGTAGTAGAGGGATCTATAGTAGTGGTATTTTGTATGGAGTTAGTGGGTGTGGTGCGAGAGAAAAATTTGCTATGGGTGCTAAGAGTGTGTTATCAACCTCAAGGATTGAGGAGTAAGACTATGCAGTGTTGTTCCAGGATCGACATGTGATATTGGATGTTGAGTTGATAGGTCATCCCAGGTATTGGGAATGTTTTGTGTAGGGGATCTGTGCACAAGAGATGTTTACGGTTTCCAGGGAGGATAAAAATGGTTTGAGTGTCATGACTATGGTATTGTTTCTTCACGGTGTCCAAACTAGAGGGGAAGGGGAAGAAGGCAGAAGGCATCAACATGAGAGGCTGATGAGGTTGCAGATAGGTTCCATAGGGAAATCATGTTGGTCTCTTCCCTTGCAGTTATAGTTTCTAGTAGGGGGACTTATTTGGTGGATAGAATATCATCATTCCATATGAAAAGTACTAGATATTTGTTTGACACTTTCACAGAGACTAGCTTAGACTTAGGTGTGAAGCTTAGCACAAGATCCAGGCATGCAGTACAAGGATCTGTTATAGTATCATTCTGATTCGATTTTGGAAAGGTGTTGAGGGTGTCAAATGTGTTATGGGTGCCAAAAATTAGGAGGAGTATCCTCTCAGCCTTGGATATTGAGAGGAAGGTGTACAACATATTATTTCGACAAGGACATGTATTCTTTATTTCTATATTATCTATCTTCATATCAATAATGGTTCTTGGATTTAGAGAGGGAAACATGTATAGGTTGAGGGGCCATCCTATGTGTGTTCTTGTTAGTATAAGTAGAGACACAGATTAGGAGGAGTAGGTGGCTCCTCTAGTGGTGAGGTAGGTGGCCCCACCAATAGAACAAAGGGAGCAGGTGGCTCCACCAATGGTGAGGAAGGTGGCCCCACCAATAGAAAAGTTTCAGAGGAAGAAGGTAGCTCCATTAATGATGAGGCAGGCATCTCCACTAGTAACAAGGATTCCGAGGGAGAAGGTAGATCCACTCGTGGTTGAGTAGGATCAGAGGGAGATAGATTTTAGAAGGAATTGTCCATTAGGATCCAATAGCAAGGAGCATCCTCCCAAGACTATGCAGTGGAAAGTTGATAGAGAGAAGGTAGCTCTGGATGTTGTGTAGAATCAGAGGGAGTGAGTGGATATATAGGGTGTCATTAGGCTCATTTGGAGAGTGATCCATTCATAGGGAGTATACCTTCAGGTCCATATGGGAGAGATGAATATTCCAATACTTTCAGGAGGGTGTCATGGGTTGAGATGGCCAAGAAGGATGTCTAGGAGTGGGAGGATTCTATGATAAGGTTCTTTTCTAGCATGGGATCATGTCAGGAAACAAGATTTTGTTTATTGGTTGAGGATGCATCCATCCAGGAGGAATAAATATTAGGGTTTTCTTCGGTGACAGATGTGGTAGCCAATCAAGTGGATTGGAGAGAATTTTTCATAGAGGATCCAATTTCAAAGACAGAGCTACTCCCATGGTGGGAGATAGAGGTACTTCCAAGTGATGATGGAAGATGGAATGAATCCATTGTTTAGAGGGATTGTTGATGATTTTGTAGCATTAATAGGCATTCCCACTTTAGGAGTGTGGTGATAATACCTCCCTCACTGAGAGGAAGTGTTTATTTTTTTATCTTTGGGAAGGTATTCTCACATGGCCCTAGGTATTGTGCATGTGGGAATCATTGTGGGAACCACATCACACTTTCATCTTGGTGAAAAAACCCTTGGATTTGAGTGGGGGATTCATGGATATGGTGATGGGATTTGTGGGCTTGTGTTAGGGATTCACACCCACAGGGAAATCCTTATTAGATGTTGAACTCTGGAGGGAATTATATGTTGACCACTAAGGATTTTTTATAAATAAGAGAGGTCATTGTGACATTACACATCACATAGAGTGAGTGGAGACGTGATGTAGATAGCAAAAGTTAGTCTACACTTGTGCTAAGAATCTCGATGATCTCAACAAAAGGAAAGTATGCAAGGTGGTGAATATGGTGTTGGAGAAAGAAGAAAATAAGGTCACACATGTGGAGTTAATTTTTCATACAATATGTGGTTTGTGGGAGGACGATGTGCGTATATACGCAGGTTGTAGAAGGATGAATTGTGTATAGGGTATACACAGATTGCATTGGAAAAAATAGAGTATATATACAGGTTGCTAGTAAGTTGAATTGCATATCTGATTTTATGGGCCAGTACAGATCCGTACAGGCTGACAAGTGACATTAGTAGATCGCATAGGAGATCTACAACATATTCATGGGAAGAGGATATTTCCAGAGATATTATTGAGGTTTGGTCTTCTCATTTGTATGGTTATTGGAGAACAAGGTTGTTCTCATTTTTGGTGACTTTAGAGGAAAAGGTTGTCCTCATATTTTGGTGATATTTTATTGGTTGGGAGGGATGGTTTTTACCTCAAGATTTCTAATTATAACAATATTACATAACTGAAATTGTATCTCATATGTATTAATGATTCATCTCTGATCTTTGTGTTTCTGCTACTTATGTTTTTCAGTCAATAATTTTAGTGTAAAATTTTTCAGTGATAACAACTAGGGTTTTACTATTGTATCACTAGGAAGCAATTTTTATATCTGAAATTAGTCACATAGAGTTGCATGTGAAAATTGATACGAAAACCAGCAGCATACACTTGGTGTATTGGTTTGTTATTGGGGTTAGCTATAGGTTGTGTAGGGAGTTTATCTTCGGAAGGAGGTTCGTTAGGTGGTTGGATTTATGGTGGAGGTTGGGGGGTTGTATTTTGTTATGTTATTTCATTTTGAGCCCCCCCAAAAGGTGGGTTTCTCCACCTCTACTCCCAGGGATTGATTTTCGGTGGCAGAGTCATCCATTTTGAGTTGATGGGATTTGAAGGGTACCATTGTTGGGAACGATATTTCATGGAGGTGTTATTCCAATAAGAATTTAAATAATGAGATTCGTATATAGATATACATTGGGGTTAGGGCTTCCATGGTCGATTTTGCATGATGAGACATAATTGGTCAACCTCCTCGTTTTCTTCCTGATACACCGCTTTTAAACCTGGTAAAGAGGGATACTTACTAGTCGCATGGTATTCTTCACATATTTCAGTATGATATAGCATACACACTTTCAACAAATGTTTCTCTCTACATTTCAGAGAAAACAATGGTTAAGTCTGCTTCTTCCTCCTCTAGTTTATTTGTCAATTGTAGGGTATCTAAGTGGGAGCTTAAATATCTAAGTATATTTATATTGAAATTCTCTAGCATGTTCCCATTCTTGGCTTGGGTGACTCCTTAGCTACACATCTCATTGATCTTTTTCAATGTGTCCCTTGGCCCCTTTCCTTCCCATGATGTCCCTCTAGAGTATCTTTGACACAACTCGTAAATAACTGTGTAAGGTTGTTGGTATATATCACCACCATCCATTAGGTTTAATATGTAAATATAGTGGTCTCTAACTCCTCTTAATAGAAATATTTTTTAGTCTTCAGGTCCAAATGGTTTTTCCTTGACCCCCATAAATTATACTTAAAATGTTCCATAAAGTCTTCCATACTCTCACCTTCTTTCTGAGTCATCCTAAACACTTCTTCTTGGTGATCCTTATCCTTCGAGTAGTCATCATATTTTTCAAGGAACACCTTTCTCATATGTTCTCAAGTCATGATGTGGTTCCCTCCGAGTCCCATGAACCATCGAAGGGAATCATTTTTTAGGGTGATTGGAAAGAGCTTTATCTAGTGAGGATTAGAAATGTAATTGTAGTTTCTTTAGAGGAAATCAAATTTGAAAAAAATGTGTATGGATCCTCAATAACCAAACAATGAAATTTTGGCAATGTAGAGTGTGGAATATTATTTATATGAGTCACCCCATCTATATTTCTAATTTGAAAAATGAAGGTGATGGATTTTGTTTTTACTTCCTTGTTTGTTTGTTCAGTTTTTTTCTCTCATAAACCATAGGAAATTGTACTCCTGCTACTATGGGAACTCTATAGGATTTATTCGATCATGAGGTATTTCAAATTTGTGGCAATGTTTTCCATTCATTGGAGGATCCTCAGAGAATAATATTTCTTCTTGTACATAGTATGCAGCTTGTGTTAGATGTGATGATTCTTTAAAGGGAGGTTCAAGATTCTTTTTATCCATGGCAATAGTTGTTAGCATCAAATAACTTGGCTGGTTAGATCCCTCTCCTTTTTGAGTTTGTTTCCCTTAAAGGTTAGTTTGTGGGGGTTTCTTCACAAAACTATTGAATCAACGTTTTGGGTCTTTACTTATTCTAATGAGATTTTCAGAAACATCTTATTTTAACCACAACTAGTACTCATGCTAAAAACACACATACAAATCCAAAAAAATAGGAATAAGAATAAATTCACACAAATACAGAGAAATTATTTTATATACATGAGAGAAATAGGTTACACTGTTGGCAGCCCCCAACAATGCCAAAAATAATGGGCTTTTTAATTACCTTTCTAATTCCTTAGAGATGTTGTTCATTTAATTTCCAATATGGAATTCGTTTGGAACTTGTGCATTGTCATGCACTATATATGATAGGGAAAATCATTCAATCATTGTTCTATATATGAAGTTGCAGTAATAAAAAAAAATCAGATGAAAGGTTAGAGATACCTTTTGACAGAGTCACCAATTATAAAGACAATAAACTAGTGAAAGAAATAATAAAAAGAAAATCTAATTCAACCAACATGGAATCCCTTAGGGATATGATCCTTGATTGAATGCAATGAAAATGAAATCTTATCCAATTCAGCCAGGATGGAAGCCCTTAGGTATGTGACCCTCAATATTAGTGTAATTTAAATAAGTAACATATTGATCTAGTTGCAGAAAAATACACTCGGACAAATATTGAATCTAAATGGTGATTGTGCCCAGAACATTTCTCTTCATTTCAATATTTCAATTAAAAGACATCTGGATAAAACATATTGAGATTTTTTTGAGTAATTATAAGCATAAAAAATTACATTAAGGAGTAAATAAGATAAATAGTAAAGAAGTAGACTGAAATAAAGTATCTCGGTGTTGCAACAAGATATGAAACATAACCAGATAAATAATAAATCTATAAATAAATCACAACATCAATTAAATATACATTGCAATAAAAAGTACAAAAATACTTGACTAAGGAAGGCACCATCATCAACCGTTTCTCATGTTATTCCTTAGAATTAGAGTAGAGAAGTATTCCATCCAAGATTACAATGACAAACATATCCAAGTAATTTCTGAAAATCCCATTAATGAAGCACACAAAGATAGTTGGTGCATTTGGCAACCCAAATGGCACCACGACAAAATCATAATGGCCATACCTTGTTCTAAATGTTTTATTATTTATATTTTCTTATTTAATCCTCACCTGATGGTATCCTGATATGAGATCAATCTTGGAGAATATCTTTCCATATTTCAGTTGATAAAAAAGGTCATCTATCCTTGGAAAATGATACTTGTTCTTCATGGTCACCTTATTCAGTTGTCTAAAATCAATGCACATCCTTAAGGTTTCATCCTTATTATTCACAAATATCACTAGGATTCCCAAGAGTAACACACATGGGCATATATATCCCTTCTTCAAAAGTTTTTCCAACTGCATTTGCAATTCCTTCAGTTTTGGTGTACTCATCCTATAAGGAATCTTGGACACTAGGGAAGCTCCATGCATCAAATTAATGGATAAATATATATCTCTCTTTGGTGGGAACCTTGATATCTCTCAAAATACATCCTCATAATCCTTCAATATTTTATGGTATTCAATAATTCACACTTTATCCTTATTTTCCTCTTCGATATGGGATGCATATATTTGGCATTCTTTCCTGAAGCTTCTTTTCAGCTACAAGGTTGAAATTTATCTAATAGATATTTCCCTTGGAATACTGTGAAATATTCTCAACTTACCTTCCTCATAAAGACAAGTAAATTCCTTATTGTATCAATCCAGGAAAACATGATTCTTATATAACCAATCCATACCAATTAGGAATTCATATGAACCCAAAGGTATGATATTCAAATATGCCTTCATGTTTATTCCATTCATGTCCATTGGACAATCCTTAATGAACTTATTGATTCTTCTTTTAGCTCCTTTAGCTAATTGGACTAGAAAATACTTCCCATGCTTTCTTCTTTGCAAATGATACCTCTCAAAATAATTAGGATCTATGTAACTATGGATAGCTCATAAATCAATTAAAATAGCTATAGGTTGATCATTGATATTACCTTCCACTTCAATCATATGAAACCAAAATTCAGCTTGCTTGTTGTCCAAGGCTGCATAGATCCTTGGAATTCTTCTTCCCATGTCTTCAATTGTATCAACCTATTGTACATTTTCAACAATCTTCACTCTTTTCCCTCTATGAGGGAAATATTTATACATATGATGTCCCTCGCAACCCCAATGTTTAATAGTTTTTCGTCTTGGCCTTTTTCCCAATGTTCTTGTCATTTTGGGTTCATTTGAGTTGGTTGTCCTTGAGAACTATTTCTGAATAATGATGGCTAGTATCCTTTCTTTATTTTCTCCATATTACCTTTATTCTTGTCAAACCAAGCTCTTTGAAAGGTTGATCCTCCTCTATTATAGTCATAAATTAATTTTTTTCTCCTTATTGCTCCCTCCAATGTCTTGGGATCATCATATTGTATATTTTAACTAAATATTAAAGGTATCCCACTTGGGAATATTTGAATCGTGAACTTATCATCCTTGATGAAGTCAACATACCTAGACAAATCTCAGAATCTTCTCTCATACTTGTCCATGATCATCCTCTGGAGCTTGAGTTAAAATAATTCCTTCAACTTGAGTTAAAATAACTTCTTAAAATAAATATGATAATATTCTCTCATACTCGTCCTTGGTCATCCTCCCGATGCTTGGACAAGTATTTCTTCTAAAAATAATTTTTGAACTACCTTCAAGTGATGTTCTTCTCATCAATGTTCTTTACTTACATGAGCTTGTCCAACCACATTGATTCTTTCACATTAAGCTAGTAAATTTCAATTCTTCCTTCTTCCTATGAGGAATAATTGTGCAATCAGAAGTACTTCCTCATCCCCAACAACCAAGAATCTACATCCTCATCTTTAATTTGCTCACCATGAAAGGTAAGAGGTTTGATCTTTCTCATCTCTCCTTGTAGTTCATCCACTCCAGACCTCCTCTTATGATTTCTAAGACGAGATAATATTGGATCAATTTCTTCTCTTATAACTGAGTTTCTTAGTGAGTGATTATTATTTCTACTAACACTTTTATATTCTTCCTTTTTGGCATGAGATCCGTGATCCTTTGACTCACTTGAATCTATCTCCTTATCCACCTTCTTCTCTATGTTGTCCAAGTTCTGCAACAACTTGATGTTGAATCCCATTTTCTACTCTTGATGTCTTTTCATAAGCCTCTCATTATTAGATTTATAGCTCATCATATATCTTTGAAGAATATTTATTGTCTCTACTAAATTTATCATTGTCTTTTCCTTCTCCAATGAATTTGATTTAGTTTCTGCATTACCTAAGATGATGTGAAAACCTGTGACTTCTTCCTCATGGTTTCTAGGTTCTCTGTGCATATTCCATGCCTCTATTCTCTCTTATAATTTTCTTTTTCTATCGATTTGCCTTTAATTTTTGCCTTCGGAAACATGTCACATATTTAGGTGGTTTTTGGCACATGGTTTCTTTTACGATGGTTTTCTATTTTTGGTTGGGGAATTGGAACATTGACTAATCGAGGTCGTTGGGTTAGGGGTTTGGATGTGGTTGGCTCCTATATGGATATTATTGTAAAAATGTAACACAATGAATGAATATAGAATATGTTGGTTTCGGTTTGGGTTCTAGGGGGAAAATCTACGTGTAATGTTTGTATTTTCCATTGTATCTTTTTGTCTTTTATTGAAAATGTGTTTGCAGTTAATATTGTTACAAAGGTTAAAAATCTACAATTTTGTGGGTAGAATGAAGATAGTAAGTTACCACTCTAGATGCAATGGAATAGTATTTTCATCCCAGAAATGCAAAGAAATAGAAAAACCAATAAATTTGGAAACATGAGTCTAAATCTTGATATACAATGGGAATGAGTCTTGAAACAACCTCTAATACCATGTTAAAAAAAAAAAAAAGGGTATTCCCACATGGGATGAACACATTTCATTAACCACTCACTCAACCAATTCAAATATCAATACACCTATGTTTTTACATGTCTAAAATCCTTCAAGAGAGAAACAATCCATATCCCAACCAACATGGCCACTTGAGTCGGTATATTAATGTAAAAGAAAAAAATTACAATATATTTTCTCACAATCAATCATTAGAAATTGAACCTTCATTCTCTTTAGGAAAGTTATGGAGCCAATCGGATTGCTAATCAACCATTGATCAATATAGCCATTAAGATTAGGGAGAATATGATTCATTGGATCACTCTATGTCTAGTACATGTCATGACCATCAAATTAGAAACAACAACAATGCACTTTTGTGCACTAAAGAAACACACCTAAAGACACATTAGATGGATTTTAACTTAACTAAATCCTAAGTGTCCAAATATCCTAACAAAAACATTCCAAAGGAAGTTGTATCAACTCTTGAAATCACCAAATCAAAGAAGGATTAGTACAGTATCGGGTAAGAATCATTCAAAACTTCCCTATAGCATTTCTCAAAATTAATCACAAGTTTAAAAGGGAAATTAGGATTTAGCATTATAATATATTTTTTTCCCAAAGGATATGTTAGATACATATATTTTTTTCCCAAAGGATATGTTAGATACATTAGTCCAAGCCCTTTAGGAATGTGCCTAGTCACTTTGTTTTTCACATCAATGTAGCCAAGTAAATAAGGAAACAATAGCTACTGATCCTTTGGATCCTAATAATGTTATTCCTAAAAATGATACAAATGTTATGCATGGGTCGAGTGATATCAAACCATAATGATGTTATAAATACCCAACATACTAATAACATTATGCATGGTAATGAAATTTTTTTCGACACAAGTCCTGAAGAACATTATCCTAATTATGTTACTAAAAATATTTTTGAAAATATTAACGTTATTGTTATTGATCCCACACATATTGTTGAAGATGTTTGTATTGATCCCACACATATTGTTGAAGATGTTTCTATTGATCCCACACACATTGAATAAAATACTGCTACTGATCCCACATGTATTGAAAATAATATTGCTACTGACCCAATAAAAAATGTTAAAGAAAATGTTCTTATTGTTGATCCTATTATATATGATCCTACCAAGGATGTAGTTGATAAAATCTCCACTGAACTAGTTTTTAAAAATCACATGGAAATTCCTACAAACTTTTTCGATGAAATTATGGAAATTGTCATTAATCTAGAGGATAAAACAGTTACTCAAATCTGCACAATGATTCTGGATGAAATTATTTATTATGCTTTTGATCTTATAGATCATATGGAGATTGATCTAGTAATGATTGTAGAAGAATCCCTAATTTCTCAATTGACTAGTAAAGCACCTTCTACCCAGTAGGTTGATCAATCATGTAAAGAACATGAAACAAAGTGTGTACTTATTATCTAGTCGATTGAGATACAAACAAAGGAGGTAGAGGATGCTATTTTTCCTAAATTTTTAAGGTTAACAATAAAAGTTGTTAAGTGTGAAACAACAAAAAGATATATTGAAAAAGGATTAGATCCATTAAAAGAGTATGGGCATACAAAAAAAACTCTAAGGGAGAAGTGGGATGAATTTTATGTTGTTGACAGAGTTAGGTGGGATTGATGGAAAGAATATTGAAAGAGACTCCCTAAATTAGGAGTAGCAAAAACTACTAGAGAGAAAAAGAAACTAAATAATCTAGCTCAAGCAGTGTTGAGTTGTAGAGGCCACTCTCTACTTTATGTTGTGTATTTACAAGAAAAATATTTGATGTTATAGCTGAAAGCATTAACAAAAGGGAAACCGATATATTTTTGAACAACTAAATCCTTTCTGGAACCATTTGAGGCCAATAGCTTTGATGACTAGAATTTGTTATGTGATTTGTACCAGCATGAAACTATTATTTCATGATCAAATATGGAATATGAATCTATTTGTCTGAGATATTCAATCAAGGGAACTTGCATCTTATACGCATAGTCAATTTGAATGGAATATTTCACAACAATATCTATAATATAATGTTCAACAAAACTATGGTTTAAGGATTATAGGAGAAAATCACAATACGAAAGCAGTGCTTGAGGTATACCACACATTGATGAAATTAGAAAAATGGATACCATTTGCCAATGCCACCTGTAAAGAATCTATTTTGTATTATGAAAGTAAAATCATAAATGTAAGGTTGGAAACCTTATTAGCCTATAGTTACTAGTGGGAGACATATAAGGGAACACAAACCATTGGGATATCCTAACTTTAACTTTAACAAATCCTTCAATAGAATAGATAGATACATTGTTTGTTTTAGATAGCATTGTCATATGGATTGGCTTAAAATTTCATTTTCCCTCATCTAATTCCCTACACCTCAATATCAAAAACTATATAAGTAGAGGGAACAGGAAGAATTTTTTTTTTGAAAAAAAACAGTGTATATTGCTTAAAAAATGAGAATGATTATCCTTCTTACAACTTAAGAAACCTTGATATAACTCATGCAGAGTGAATATCAAGGTTGCACAAGGATGAACAATACATTTAGTAGAAGGGAGAATATGAGCAATACATTTAGTAGAAGGGAAAATATGAGTATCTTTTTCACATGATTTGATCATGTTCTTCCTTTCTCTTACATCATTTTTTCATTATTATTAACCGTTTCTTACTCAATGATGCTACAAGAACTTTTTTTTTGTTCTTAATTTGATATTTTAATGGATTTTTTTATATAACATATTATGATATTTTCATATTCTTTATATCTAACCTATAGGTTTTAAAATATGCTATAGATAATGTTAATGGATTCTATGAATATTGATTTCAAGCTACAGGTTTCCAATGTTGCGGAACCAATGCCACATGTTCCAATCAACTTGTTATGAGATTCTATTATTGTGGAACCTTGGCTATAGGTCTTTATTCTAACAACAACATTCCTTGTTGACATGTGTTCAATCACTACAAGTGCATTGCTGCAAACGTGTGACACCACCATTTCATTTTCTATGAAATCCATAATCATTGAAGTACGTGGTCTTGTTCTATTGTGTTAGTTTATTATGTTTTCTACTTTGTAAGCAACAACTTTGTAAACAGCTTTGTAAATATTCTATCATTTCGCTTCAGAATATTTGATTCTCAAGCATGCTCCAGTTAATAATATGAAATAAATTGTTAAGTAGATGCTTATAAAGAGAATATGTTGACCATTGGGCATGAACATTGTTGTGTAATGCATATACTTTGATAATACAATTTTCTCTATTTTCCTTTCTTGTCCTTTTTTTTTCAATAAAGTAAATTAGTTTAATTACTGAATTAATATTTAGTTTTTGAAGTTTCAACACTCTACTCAAAGGACGAATGACCTGCTCTAAATGAGATGAGGTATTGCTATATATATTTATTTTATTTTCTATAATTAATTATAACATTGTGTATAAGTTAGTGCTTTTCGATTATTGTAAACCATATAAGTAAATATTTTCTATGTTGTTGTAGAATCCTGTATATATTAAGTTTCTAATTCATCATTTTTGTTTTGGTTGTTCCATGTTTCTTCTTATATCTTTCGATATAGTTTTTTCTAGTTAGATTTTGTTTCTTTATATGCCTATAGATAGAGTAATTCGTTTAATATTTCAATTACTGTATTCTTAGAAGTTAGAATTGGATTTATAATTTAGGATACAACATGGAGATGTTCATCTTTTCATCAATTTTTGGGATTTCATAGAATTTTGACAATGCTTCATAAGCTTACTAAACCTAGTTGATAATTAAATGTACTAGAAAGCTAGATATTCTATTCAAAATTAATCAGATATTTAGGAAGATTGTCATAGACTAAACTTTATTTTTTGAGGAAATTATTTTATAAATGACCTAATTATTTCTCTGATATTGTGATAATGAGACTACAAGGTTGCACATTTTTGTGAAGATATGTCATGGAATCAATTACTTGCATTGATTATTTGAGGGGTGTGCAATAAGGTGATAACCTTATTTCTTAGTGACTATTAGTCTCTCAACAAAGTACAACAAATATGAGTTAACACTGTCTTCACTATTATGTCATTTCCGCACCAATAAAAGTTGGATGTTTGAAGGGAATGGGAATCATAGCACTCTTGGAAATATTATACAGTAATTCTTAAAGAGCATGAGATATATGGAACTATTGGCATCGTTAATGAATTGATAATTTGATAGTGAAATGGAAAGTTCAATTGAAAAACATGAAAGGGAATTTTTTTAACATGCATTTCTATTTAATGAGAAAACAATCATATAGTATGCACTATATTTATAAAAGAGATATTAAATTAAAATAATTGTATCATGAATAAATATATAGATCAACTAATATATCATAATATGAAGATATAGTTAACTAAAAGTACTAAGAAGATTAAATATAGTTAAGAGAATGTGCATGAAATGCAAATAATTTAATTATTAATTAGTAAAAGCTAATTACTAGTGCACCTTAAATTAAGGAGAGGAAATAAGAACAAGAATTCAAATTGAAATTGAAGAGTGGGAGGGAAAATCCCGCTAGCATGATTGGCTTCAAAGGGCCTCATTATGTATGCTGATCCAAGTTCGATACTTTGGGGTAGCCCAGAGCAAACACCTAAAATTCTAGCCATGTTAAGGGTTCGTGTGGCCCAGGATGAGTGTGATCCCTATATGAATTTGACATCTTTGATGCCCCTAGGTTGAGGTTTCTTAAAAAACGTGTGAGTCCTGGAAGTCAAGGACACACTGGCATACAAAAAAATAAATTGAAGAATGGGGGAAAAAATGGATTGAAGGGAGTCAAAGTAAAATCATAAATAACTAAGACAATTAACTCCATGTGTACCACTAAATTAGGAAGTTGTAAGGCCTATGGTTCCAAGCTCGGGTGCACACACTTCCACAATAGAACAAAACAAAGGAAATCGAGTATGAACGATGCTCGATGCGAATGAGGAGACCAAAATTTTCATATAGTGGAGAGTTGGGGGTCCTTGGGTGCGTGGTGTGTCAAGGGGCGACTCCACCCAAGGTTCCTTGCAACATAATTCAAACTATGGAAGGTTTGATGAAGGTTTGAGGGAAAGACTTGGTTGCTCCAGAAACGAAGGAAAATTGGGTAAGGCATGGGGGGCACACTTAGGAGATTCGGATTGAATTGCCTTATGGGGTGCGCACACCCAATATAATGAGTTAGTTAAATGTATGGGGCACATCTTTCCAAGAGGTATGTTGTATGATGGACGTGTAAGATAGAGGGTGCACTAGGTCCACGGAGGGGAATGATAGTGATTTGAGTGTGTTGGTTTGTGAAGGGGTGCGACACACCCAAGAGACATGATGTTTCACACAAGTGACCCTTCGATTCAATATAAGAGCAAGGGTGCACAACCAAAGAAAGAAACTTGGTAGAACTTGAAGGCGAGAAAGAAAGCTCTGCGATTCTGAAGAAGATGAAGAGGGAAATCTCCTTCAAGGATCCAAGTCTCTCTACATGGGAGGTCTTGTGCTACCTTGAAGAAGATTTAGTGGATAGAAATGGGAGAGATTCTCTTGGGATGGTTTTGGGGAAGTATCTAAATGAAGAATTGTTGGAGGCATGTGTGCGGTAGAACTGAAATCCATGAATTCTATGGAAGCAAAGAGACAACAAGTCTACGATTGATGATACATATATGGTGCATCGCAAGGGATTGCATAGACACTTGTGATAAAGAGTCTTGGTGGGACAAATATGTTTATGAGTGTCTTGGTGAGGTGAGGTGAGTCGCGTGACTCTACTGAATATGTAAACCAAGCCAATAGTTCTCATGTTGTAATTTTTTTGCAATAACAAAGACTTAGTCGAGTATTAGGCATGGTTGTGTCACCCACACTATATCTATATTTCTCTTGTTTGTTTCAATACCATTCTCTTGGCTTCTCATGTTCATGGATATATGCTTAAATATGAATAAGTGTTAAAGTTGTTAACAAATGTCTAAGTATACAAGAGTTTCACTAGAGTAGGAGTGTGACTCACTAATAGCCTAGAACAAAGTATGGGTATGATATAGATAAAGAGTCGTAGTCTATGAAAATTATCATTGGTGTTTCCAAGTAGCCAAGTTAAAAAAATTGTGGTGCAACATGCCCTCTAGTGGTGCACGATTGCAAGATTCGGATAGGCACACTATGGGGACATGAGAGATGGTATCAAAGAAGTTTGGTTCTCTTCACCACTCTTGGGCTCAGAAAAATTATCATGGGGAACACCTGTTGAGAAGGTTATTTGTTGTGAAATAAGTTCAGTGGGAACTTTGGAAGACTTGGTGAATGGTTTGGTGCAACCAACTTGTTCATCACATGATTTGCATCAGACTTACGACAAAGGTTTGGTTGACGATATGATGGGAAGGTTGAGTTGGGTGCACACCTTGTGAACACCGAGAGCATATTTTGTTGTGAAATGAAGCACTTGGAAAGGGTGGTTGGCTATAGAAATTTTCATATAATTTCAAAGGGTAGACATGGTTGGCTTGATTTGTGATGAAATTTTGTGCCATACCTATTGCGAACACCTTGAGAGACCAGACGCAGAATTCATTGGGAACACTGAGCACTTGGGAAAGGTAATTGAACATAGGATTTGTCACACGACTTGTCATATATCTAACCATAGAAGTGATGAGAAAGGAAAAACGAAGAGGCAGATGTGTGGAGTTGCAAACAATGATTGAGAGGATTTCATGTGGAGATTCAGATGTTTGGGAAAGTGGAGGTCCAAGATAATAGAATTAGAACATGGTTGCAGTGAAGGATATCATTGGAAAGGTATGGTTGGTTTCGATTTCTTACATTTCTTAAGTGTTGTAGTGATTTATTTGAAGGGAATTCATATGAATTGGTGGCTCAAGAGAAATCAGTTTCCACCATGAGAACCAATAGACTTGATGGTGACTCAAGTGGTGCAGATTAAAAGAAGTCTTGAATCATTTTGGGATGCCTTTGTTGGGTGATTGTGCAAAGATCTTGGGACAACCTTCTTGGATGAGTCTTATGGTAGACTAAGGCAGATTTGGATGGAATCACAAAGGTGTCTTGAGGAAGTTTCTTAAATATTTGATGAGGCATATTTGACAGGTCGCTAGGATCAAGTGGGAAGTGAAGTATGTTCATGCCAAGTTGAGAGGATGGATGAGGTTCCTTGGTGTTTGGTTCCTTATCCAGATTTGTTGGGTTATGTGATAACTTGATAGTTGCGATGATAGTGCCATAGTTTGAATGCTTGTAGAAAGTGAAATGTAATTTCATTCCAAGAGATGAATGGAGTCAACAAAGAAGTCGACCAATAATTGTTTGTAGTTGTTGGACGCAAACCCATTCTGCGGAAAAGGATATTTTGGGGGAGAGAAGCATGAAGGGAAGAAAGGACATCTAGAAGGAAAAACAACACGAGCGAGGGAAGCATGTGAGGCACGCATGCAAGGGAGACCTAACTGCATTAAGGTTAGGGGTTTTGAAATATAATGTAATCGATAATGATCCAAGAAGAGATATAAGTAGTACTTAGGAGGACCTAGGGGACAGAGATGAGCGAGAGGACCGAAGACGAACTAAGGGAGTACCCAAGTTAGATAGATACAAAAAGAGATCAGTAGTACCTAAGAGGTAGAGAGACTCTAGAAGTTGTAAGGTTGGTAATAAATGCAACATTTTGTAAGCTGGTGAGATAGATAAGGATCGAGCAACTCGATCCCAAGGGTTAGATCGTAGGCGGAGGATCCTGGTGCGATCTAGTCAGCCTCATAGGGATCATGAAGCCTGTTGAAAGTGTAATATCCAAGACTATAAAAGCGCGCAGCGTGACATATTGTTGATACATAATAAAGATATTGAGTGCCAGATCTTTGTGGACATATCTCAGGAGGGGGTGAACCATGGTAAATATTATATTATGGGATTGTTTGCATCTCCATTGTTGTTAAGAATTATATGCTCGATGAATGAATGAAGAAACTCGTTAGATATGATACTCCACATGCATGAATAAGAATCATTGTTTTAATCAAGAGGTTAGACTAAATAAATAAATATCACAAGGTACAACCACAAATATCCACTCACTCCCAGGCTACAAGAACTTGAGCATTGCAGCCACCCATAGAGATATCTTGGGTGAGACTGTGCAGTACACCGTGTGTGTTGTGTTTCCTTCTAGTTTACCAGGGGGGGCGATAGTTTTAGAGGGAGTTTGTTGGGAGTTTGTTACATTTAAACTTGGGTCAACCTATGACAGTAAGGGAATATTAGAGTAGATAATTGTTAAAGAATAATAGAAACCAACAACAGTCTACCTGAATGGGAAGAATGCATACCAAGTGACTTAGGTGGTGTTCGGTCAACTTTGGTATTGGACATTGGATGAGGTAGAGTAGACCTTGGTGAATTGTTGATGATTGTACGATGGCTCGGAGATATGATGGGGTTCATTGGTTAAGATTGGAAAAAGTATTGGTTTGAATGTGCCTAATGCATGGAAGTTCTTTGAGGTTACTCATTCTACTTGGAGCAATTTTGGATAGTTTGTTGGGATATCTAAGGAGTGTAGGTGTGTTGGCCACACTCATCGTAGATGTTGATTTGCATTGAGGTGACTTGATGGAAAGAGGTGATTTTATGAATTTCATTCATTTGGAGGATTGTACGGACACAAAGATTGCAACATGAAGAGATTACCTAGACATGGTTGTTTCTCTTTATTTGGGAAACATGGTTGAGGGTGAAGCCTAACCATTCCAAGGAATAGAGAGGTAGAACAAACAACATGGTTGGGGGATGAAGTAGTGGGGCAAAGGAAAACTGGATGTATAGTTCTTGGGGAAGATTGGTTAATTGTGTCACGAGGTGGACAATGGAGTCAAGTTGTTACTAATGACTTTTCTTTGTGGTTGATTCATAGTGCAACAAGGTGACGAGCGAACTTACCTTGGTCTTAAATCATTGTGCAGATGGAATAAATTGTGAAAGTAAATGACCAATTTGTGCATGAGGGTGTGCAGACTGAAGGGGTGTGATGGTTGGACTCTCCATTAAACAATTTCATGACTTGGGTAAGAAAAACAACATGATAAGGGGGTGAAGAGAACAAAATCATCAGTAGGTTTGAAGTGTATCACTTTGACATTGCGGATGATATCCTTGAAGAAGGTCGAACAATAGAAGTAGTAGTGAGGTAAGGATGGACACTTTCCTTAGTCTTTGGAGTTGGAAATAATGGTAGAGATGAGGAAGAAAAGACTACATTTGGGAAAGAGGAAGTGAATTCTCATGAGTTGGGTGAAATGATTGGACTAGCTACACAATCATTCTAAGTCATGGTGAACTCGATGTGAAAATACATGGAAGAGTTGGTTGAAGTATGGGCACAGTAGAAAGTTCATAATAGTTAAAAACTTGGGAAAAAAAATGAAGTGAAGAGGGAAGCGGTCAGTTGTAGCAAGCAATGATAGCAATAGTGGAACCAAACAACATTAATTCAATAACATCACAACAAGATAATGCAATAGAGTTTGATGGATTTCATTGTTGTATTTGAGTGAAGTGACCACATTGAATCAGGCAACAAATCGTGTGGATTTGGATGCAGTACTGTTTGGTTTTTGGAAACTTGGGGTTTCCACTTCGTAGGGAAACTTGGGTTTCCACTTTGGAAGAATTTGGGGTTTCTGGTTGGCACGAAACTTGGGATTTCCAACACGCTTGGTTGTAGCAGAGGCACGATTTTGGGAAGAGACTTGGAGATCACAGATTTGGTGGATTTTTCCAGGTACAACAACAACTTGAGATGGTGTAGCATGTAAGTTCTATAGCTCCAAGCCTCGTCATGAAAAATTCCACCACAGATGGAAATAGAGGAAATCATGAAGGAAGTATGGTCGATGTGAATGAGGAAACATAAGTCTTAATATAGGGGAGAGTTGGGGTTTCTTGGGTGAGTGACATGCCAAGGTGTGACTCCACCCAAGGTGCATTGTGACGCAAGTCAAACAACGAATGGCTTAATGAAGGGTTGAGGGAAAAAATTGGGTGCTCCACCAATGAAGGAAAACTGGATAAGGCATTGGGGGCACACTTAGGAGAGTCATATAAACTTACCTAAGGGGCGCACACACCTAAGATGATGATTTTTTTATACGGATGGGGCGTGATGGTCCAAGAGGAATTTCAATTGATGGGTGCATATGCTAGATGGGCATACTAGGTCAACGAAGGAGCGGGATGGTCGATTGAGTGTGACGATGCATGAAGGGGTGTGATGCACCCAAGAGACATGAAGTTGCACACAAGTGTCCCTTGGATTCCATATAAGAGCAAGGGAACACAACCAAAGAAGGAATCTTGTCAGAACTTGTAGGAGAGAAAGAGAGATTTCTAGTTCTGAGGAAGACGAAGAGCGATATCTCCCTCAAGGAGCCAATTTTCTCCACATGGGAGGACTTGTGCTTCCTTGAGGAAGATTTAGTGGACAGATTTTGGTGAGTGTCTCTTGGGATGGTTTTTGGGAAGTTTGGAAATGTATGTATGTTGGAGGCATGTGTGAAGCAGAACCAAAATCTATGAATTGTACGGATATGAAAAGACAATAAGTCAGTGGTTGAGGGTACATCTAAAGTTCTTCATAGGAGTTTGTAGAGAAGGTTGTGACAGAGATTCGTGGTGGGAATAATTTATTTATGAGTGTCATGGCGAGGTGAGGTGAGTCAGGTGACTCTACCAAATGTGTAAATCGAGATGGTAGTTCTCATGTTGTAATTGTTTCACAATAAAAAATACTTATCCATGTGTTAGGCATGGTTTGTGTCTCCTACACTAAATAAATGTTTCTCTTCTATGTTTCATTTCCATCATCATGGTTTATCATTTTCATGGATGTATGCTTAAATATGACTAAGTGTTAAAATTGTTAACAAATGTCTACGTATACAAGAGTTTTACTAGAGTAGGAGTGTGACTTGTTGGTATCCTAGAACGTAGTATGGGTATGCTCTGGATGAAGAGGCATAGTCTGTAAAAATTATCTTTTGTGTTTCCAAGAAGCCAAGTGAGAAATGTCACGGTGGTGCATTCCCTAAAGTGGTTCACAGTCACAATATTTTTCTAGGTGCACTATGGGGATGTGACATAAGTCATGAAAATAACAAGGGAACACCTAGAAATAATAATAGGAAATGTGGAAATTGGGTGAGTAAAATTCATTATTTTATCATTTTAAATAGGTAATTACGTGTGCACTTATGCATATGAGTGACACATGGGAGGGAACATATTAATATTATAGTAATTTAGTAAAACATATTTTTGGATGGATTGGACAAGTGGCATGGGCCACACAAACTATAAAAAGAGGGCTTGGGATTTGAGGAAAACACTTTTATGCACCTTAGTGCTAGATGGATATCATAATGCTCAAATACATTTTTATTGGTATTTGTTGATATTTTGGTCTATTGAAGTTTGTTGACAAGTGGGGATTTGATTATCTCTCAGTCGTTCGCATAGTATGAAGAACTTTAAAATAATTATGCTCATCTCTAGAAGTCGAGATGAGCTCAAAACTAACACACAGGCCCAAATTATCCTTCAACTGAGTATTGGATTTACCCTGTGAATGTACCAGAACTTTTAGCATTTGTGATCAAACCCTCGTATCCATAAAACCTCAATTCATAACCGTAGACTAAATTTTAGTCACTAGCTCCTTTGCTCCTTATCGAGTTAGGCCCATTTTTCTTATCTCTTCATCTAACCATGTGTTGTGACAAGGAACTTAACACCATCAACTTAATTTTCTATAGGCCATCAAAAAATTTCTCTTTCCTCTCCCATCGTTAATTGTCATTAGATGGACAATATAGATCACATCTCAGAGTGTGAACCTCTGAAAGGATTACTCTGATGGATGGTTAATCTCTCTCTCGAGCCAATGGATGGTCCCAATTAATTTATATTTCCATTTGTATCGGAGTACTGTGTTAGAATCCCTCGAGCTACAACACTCCAAAACCTTCACTACGATAGTTGAGACCTTCCTCTCAGACTTTGAATGGCTACAAGCCTCTCCATCGTCGATCTATCATAAGATCTACAGCCACAAATAAATAGTCTTCACTTATGTTGTGCCACATATTCATAAAGAGAATGACATATGGGTACCACGTGTCATTTGTCTACTCGTAGATCCAGCTACCACATGTCAAACTCTCACTCATCCACTTCAATACCACATGTCTACTTGTCATTTACTAATTCCATTTGTCCTAGTCTCTGTTAGCTGCCACATGTCACTCTGGTAATCATTAATTTGTTCCTCTCCAAATATATCTCAATTGTCTATTGGTGTTTTTATTTCTGATTTCCTCCAAATATTGGACTCTTATGTCCCTACTCTGAGAACCAATAAGTTGTCTCCACATGTCCCTTATGTAGTTATTGATCTGGCTACTCCGATTTCATCTGGTCCATTGGTCGGAGTTTACATTTCACCCCTTTCAACATCTGGATGACCACTTGGACACGACCATGTAGATGCTTGATGATCGTCAATCTCTCTACTTCCTGATCAATCTACACCATAGATCGAACTACCTTCATCGAAGTATATTTCATACTTCAAATCTGAATAAATTAAGTCCAAAATATTGACTCCAAAGGTCCTTTTCCATTATTTCAGAATCTGAACTCGAAACTATTTCTAGTCGTTCGATATGGATATATCTCTGCTCCAGATCTAATCGTTTTTTCTCGGCCTTAAAGAATGAAAATTTGAAACTTATCGATAAATCAATAGTCACATTCAATTCTTCTACTTGATATGACGGTTGTTGTTCTTCCTCAACTTAGAAAGGGATTTTAACTCTATTATTGAAGGTTTTTGACGTTCAAATCTTCTTTGTCACGAACAAAATTCAAATTTGTTCTTCCACAATATCGCTAGGATTTAACCACGAATTCAATCGACTCATTCTCACCTTTGATACATTGATCTCTTCAATGATCTATGGTTGGTCTCGATCCAACCTGCACCAAATACTCAGTTTTGATTATGAACCTGCATACAAACTTTAAAGAGGGAAATTTCACTTGACGAAAATTAACGTATGTAACATTCAACCCGTCGAGACTTAGCATACACACAATTAACACAAATATTATCGAACAAAAAATCCCATATAACACTCGAAGCATAGTGGTTTTATTACATATTGTACATAGAATTTACAGAAATCCTTTCCCCTTTGATGTCCTTTTACACTCTCATACTCTTGGCCTGATTCCCCATTCAATTGGTCACACCAATCATGCCCATAGGATTACAATATTTAACACAAAGTTCCTGAACCCAAATCTTTTAATACCATAACAATCATTCAGTAAATTGATATCTAGGATATTCTAAGATCTATAAAATCCTCACAAGATCTATAATTATCCTAAGATATCTCTAACTATTACAACCCCTCGAAATATTATTTAACAATATATAATCGATTAAAAATAATCTCGACCAAATCTCTACCCTATACATCCTTCTAGAATTCCATAAAACATAGGAATTCAACAATTAAATAATTAAATTCAAGACCCCTATAGGTCTAGTCAAACAAGGTTGCTTTTGGAGGAAGGATGCTCCTGCATTAGACTCCCAAGGAAGAAAATTTATTCGTGATCTCCTCATCATGAGTTCCAATTGTTGAATTCCTACTGGATCCCACACTTTATGTTGTTGTTGTCCTCTTGCTCCCCTGTTTTGTTGCATTATTACTAGCTGCAACTTTCCATTTGTCTTGTTGAAGCACACTTTCAAAATCAACTTTACTTTATTGTTGATTTTATTCTTTACTTCAGTATGTCTTCTCTGATACACCTTCATCATCAACATCCTCATCTTCTCAATATCCATGTCAAGTCTATATTTTGGATGGTACATAATATTGTTGTAAACTTGTTGAAATTTGTTGTTCACTAGTTCTTGCATTTTTTCTCGTCCATGTTTCCATCTAAGAATGTTTGAGATATTCAACTTATATATGGGAAAATAAATTATATCTTAAGGATTCTTACTCCCAATTGTGGAGTATTTTTCATCAATTCTTGGATTGATCAACCGGTCTTCCAATATCTGTAATTCCTCATCATGCTTCCTGAGCATTTCATGTTAATGCTTCTCTCCGTCTTTTCTTTGGATATATTCATTAGCCAACTCTTATTTTTTCTCTATAACAACAGGCTCTTCCATATCTTCGTCACTTGATAATAAATGATCTAGGTACTAATCGTCTTCATGATACAATGGTGTCTGGTCTTTCTCTATGATAGGTCTTTGATTTTTTGTTCCTTCACTTTATTCAACGCCTACAAACACACACAAAATTTCATATTAAAAAACATAAGCCTCTCTATACTCATGTGCTTCTTTCAACATATCCTCGCATTGATCTAAACTTCCCAAGTAGTTCATGAGACTCTCAATCGGTCTCTCTTTTTCCTCATCCTCTTCATCAAGGAATAGTCCTTTCTCTAGCTCAAATAAGTGAACTTCTTCCTCTTAAAGTGACCTATGTCTAAATTCATTTCCTATTATTTCCTCCTTATTCATTCAAGAACTCTTCCTATGCTTCAAGCTCCCTAATATTTTCCTCATCTTTCTTGCAAATAATTGCATCATAGGCCACTTGACTTTCTTGTTTAAACTCCATCCTTGTCTTTGGTTTTCCTCTATCTTCCTATGTAAAAACTATCTTATGCAACTGAGTTGTACTTTTAACTCAACCAATTCTCTGCCAATTTCCTTTTAACTCATTCTCTTTATTCCATTGGCTTTGGAATCTATCATTCCTTTGTTGTGGCTTCCTCCTGAACCTTTATAATGACCATCAGTAGTCATTTTCACTTCCCTTGTGAACTCCTCCTAGTCCACTATAAACTGCATCAAGCCTCTATATAAACTGTCTTCATTTTCTACCCAATACCTCACCAAGATTCCTCCTGGGCTATGGAATTTTGGTATCACTGGTTCTATCTCTTAGAACCCTCATGATCTTCCTCTGTTCCTCTCTGGGTTTTTCACATTTTCTCACTTTTCTTTGAGAACATCCACTTGTCCTCCTCACTTCCAATCCTCAACCAGAATTCTCTACAACATCCATTGTTGCAAGGTTCTTCCAAAGTATTATCATTATCCTCTAAGAGATCTACATGCTCTCTATCACAATTCCTCTAGATGTAATAGTTATATCAATCTTTCTCTACTAATTGCATTCACAATTATTCATAATTAGAGTTAATCATTAAAAATATATGATCAATACCTTCAAGGTATTTCATAAGATCTTGTCTCATCTTCTTCTTTGGTTGGAATGTCCCAATTCTGTAGTAATCCACTAAAGGAATTATATATCCAATTCCTTTTTCTGCTTGTATGCATAGTCTGCAATCTGTAATATATATTCATCATCTGGTCTCCCACATTCAATGCACTTGAATGGATAACTCCATGTCACAATGTCTCTGTAATTTCTCATGTACTCCTTTGTACATACTCTCTCTAGATTGACTCAATCCTCTATTGGTTGCAACCTTCTGTTTCATATTTCCACTACACATGAAAAAAATACCTTGAGCACTCCTTTCTCTTCAATGAAAATAGAAATGTATTCGCTCCAATACTAAAAATGATGACCTCCCATCTGTTCCCACAGTATTATGAACTTTAAAATTAATTATATTCATCTTTGGAAGTCGTGTTTCTATCAAAACTGACGTGTGGGCTCAAATTCCCCTTCAACACAGTATCATATTTCCTCTGTGAACTCACCATAAATTTTAACATTTGGGATCAAACCCTCATCTCCATAAAACCTCAGTTCATAATCGTAGCCTAAATTTCAGTCGCTATCTCCTTTGATCCTTCTCAAGGTAAGCCCCTTTTTCTTATCTCTTCATCTGACCATGCACCATGACCACACACTTAACACCATTGACTTAATTTTCTATAAGCCATCGAAACATTTGTCTTTCCTTTCCCACTATCAATCGTCAATAGATGGACGATCCAGATCACATCGAAGAATATTTTTCCATTAAATTTATCGACCCTTAAATTTACATATTCCACCATTGCTCCCACTTGAACCAAGAACCCTCTTTTCCTGCAAGTTACTTTTTTCTATGATACCAGTTGTTGGAAAAAAATGATCGTAGAGGAATAAAATAAAACAAATGCAGAAATAAAACAAAAAAGATACACAATACAATAAAGACAAAGATATATGTGGTTCACCCAGTGTGGGCTAAATCCACCAGAGAAATTTGCAGGTCCTTCCTTTTTATTATTCAACAAAATGAAGGCATACAACCTATATCTCAACTATTGTAACTTCCTCTTCTTCCTCTCACAATATCCTCTCTCAGAATACAATAATCACACTCATACACAACCGTGATACAATTCCTTCATAAAAGATGGTTTACTTATAGGGAAAAAATCCCTAAAATAACTTCTACCATCAGATCTGTGACCTTATAATGAATGGTCCAGATTGACTATGAAATTAAAATATTTTACAAGGCAATATTTCCCAATATTTCACTTTGGGGATGCTTCCCCTCGAATCCCCCGCTTGGGGGGGGGGGGAGGGCTACAAAAATTGTCTCCCCCCATGTGGACCCCCCTTGCGACAGTTTTGCAGGGGGAATCTCCACCACCCATTAGGGAATGGGGTCCAATCATGATTTAAACAAACCTATGAATCATTAAGATAATCAAGCTCCACAACCAACAATATCCCACTTGGAGACTCATCACAACAAATCCATTGTTGTTTTACGTGTTGTTTTATACTCCACCTTGGACCTACTAAATTTCTCATCTTCACCTTCATGCTTGAAGACCAACTGAAACTGAGTAGGAACTCAGTTTCTCCCCAATTACTTCCTTTGTTAACATGTCTATAGGATTTTGGCTAGTATGTATCTTTTCCAACTTCAAATGTCCATCTTCCAAGATGGATCATATGAAATGGTACCTAAGATGTATATTCTTAGTCTTTGAATGGAAGGATGGTTTCTTTGCAAGATGAATGGCACTCCCACTATCACAATACAACCTTTTATTCTCCTACTTATTTCCCAATTCCTCCATAAACCTCTATAACCAAATTATTTCTTGACTAGCCTCTGTAGCATCAACATACTCTGCTTTTGTTGTTTAAAGTGCAACAACCTTTTGCAGTTTTGAAATCCAACTTATTGTTGTAATCCACCTACAATAAAAACATACCTTGGGGTTCCCCTCCTATCTTTATCACCTTCCATATCTGAATCAACATATCCCTGTAGAACAATGTATAAACCTTCAAAACATAATGTATGAGTAGCGGTACCTCTCAAATACGTGAGAATCCACTTTATTGCCTCCCAATGTTCTTTACCTGGATTGTTCATATACTTTCTCACAACTCCCATTGCATGTGCAATATTTGGTCTTGTGCAAACCATCGCATACATTAAGCTTCCAACTACAGATGAATAAGGGACCCTACACATCTATTCTATATCATCCTATGTCTTGGGACACCTTTCCTTATTTAATTTGAAATGGCTGGCCAAAGGAGTACTAACTGGTTCTTCATTCTGCATTCTAAACCTATCCAACACCTTCTCTATGTACACACCCTGAGACAATGCCAATTTTAAATTTTTCCTCTCTCTTATTATTCTCATACCTGGGATTTTCTTTGAAACACCCAATTTCATCATCACAAATGAATTAGATAATTTCTTCTTGAGAACATTTATATCCTACATATTACACCCTGCAACAAGCATGTCATATACATACAAAAGAAAGATAATATAGCTTCCATTTTCTATCCTTTTAAAATAAACACAGTGATCAAAATGACATTTACTATAACCTTGTTCTATTATAAACCTCTCAAACTTCAAATACCACTCCCTTGGAGATTTCTTTAGGCCATACAAGCTCTTCTTCAACATGCATACCAAATTCACCTTCCCTTTGACCTCATACCCCTGTGCCTGCTGCATATAAATCTCTTCCTCCAAATCCCCATGGATAAAATTTATTTTTACATCTAACTTTTCAAGATGTAAATCTTCTACTGCCACAAGACTTAAAATAGTCTGAATTGAAGTCATATTAGCAACAAGAGAAAATATTTCATCAAAATCTATACCTTTCTTTTGTGCAACCCCTTTACAACAAGTCTATCCTTGTACCTTTTTCTTCCTTCAACTTGTAAACCCATTTATTTTGCAATGCTCTTTTTCCTGCATGTAATTGAACCAAGTCCCAAGTATGGTTATTTACCAAGGAATCCATTTCCTCTTTAATTCCTTGCTCCCACTTATTTTTAGCGCCTATATACATTGCCTCTTCATAACATTCTGGTTCACCATAATTAGTCAACAATAAATAATACAATGAAGGAGAGTATCGTTCAGGGGGTCTACTTAACTTGGTAGATCTTCTAACAACACTTGCAGGAGTTTGAGGTACCTATTGCTCTTATTGTTGCAGATTTTGATTTTCTGGTACCTTTGGAATTTCTTTTTCAGTGATCTCATCAAGCAGTGTCTATTCGGGTTTTACTTTTTCATGTTTCTTTCCCTGCAACTAATCTTTGTACATGACCTTCTCATTGAATATGACATATATACTCCTAATGGTTTTTTTATTTTCATAATCCCATAAGCAATAAAAAATTCATTAACATTATATGCAATAAAGGTACACTTCTTCGATTTTTCCTGAAGCTTTGTTCTATTTTCTTTATTAATATGGACAAATTCTTCAAAACAGAAAGTATTCAGAAATGAATAGTTTACCTTTTTACCTTTCCATGCCTCCTCTAGAATTCCACCATCCAAGAAGGTTGAAGGTACTATGTTTATTAAGTAAACAACAATATTTACATCATCTTCCCAAAACTGTAAGGGCAACCCTGCATGCAATCTCATACTCCTTGCATGTTCCATGATTGTCTTGTTCATCCTTTCTGACACACCATTTTCTTGTGGTGTTCCTGGAATTGTTTTATCTCTATGAATCCCATGGTATGAATAGTAATCATCAAAATTTTTGTTGCAATATTCACTTCCATTGTATGATCTGAGACACTTCAACCTTTTTCATGTCTCATTCTCAACCAAAGCTTTCCATTTCGTAAAAGTATCAAAAACATCATATTTTGTCGAATGCAATAAACCCAAGTTTTTCTAGTTGCATCATCAATAAAAGTAACATAACAAGGAGATCCACCAAGAGATGATACCTCGGTTGGTACCCATACATATGTATGCGCAAGATCTAACCTTTCACTCTTCTTTTCTTTTCCAACTCTGATAAATTTCGCTCTCTTATGTTTTCCATAAACACAATGCTCAAAAAAATCCAAATCAATTTGTTTAATACCTAGCAACAAATTTCTTTTGTGAAGTATCTGCATCCCTTTCTCACTCACGTGTCCAAGAATATGATGCCATAATCTTTTATCCACTCTTGTTGAACCTAAAGAGATAGAAGAATTAGTATTACCAGTACATAAATACAATATACCTACCTTCTCTCCTTTTGCTATCATCGGTGATCCTTTGGTGACCTTCCACGTATTATTTGTAAATATAGATATACAACCCTCACTTGCCAACTGCCCTGTTGAAATTAGACTTTTCCTTAGATCTAGTACATGTATTACGTCTTTCAATAATCATTGTTTTCCATTCTTTTGCTTTATTTCTACCTTACCCATTCCAACAATTTTGCATGGTGCATCATTACCCAAATGAACCTGTCCAAAATCACCTTGAACATAATCTAGAAAATGTTTCCTATGGGGTGTGGCATGAAATGAAGCCCCTGAATATACTACCAAAAACTAAGAAATATTTTTTATAGAAAGAATCAAAGCATCTTGGAACACATCACTTGTTACATTTACTTCTTGATTTTTCTCCTATTATCTATCTTTTTGTTTCTTTCGAGATCTGCAGTATTTCTTTAGATGTCCTTTCTTCCCACAATTCCAACACTCTATTTTTCCTTTTCTTTATTTGGATCTTCCCTTCCTAGAATTCTAGCGGTTCCTTGAACCATTTCCTCTATCCTTTTTTCTTCCCCTATTCTCCATGTTTGATGTATTACTTGATGTCTCACATGTTCTTTTCTGTCGTATTTCCTCGCTAAGGATAACACCAACAACATCATCAAATTCCAAAGTGTTTGAGATAGATACAGAGTTACTTACAATCATGACCAAACTGTTCCATCTTTCTAGTAATGAGCATAAGATTATAAGAGCCCTAGCCTTATCATCAAATTCCACTTTTACATAAAATACTTGATTAGTAACTGTATTAAATTCATTCAAATGATCTGCAATAGACCCACCTTCTGACATATTCATATTAAATAATCACTTCATTTGAAATACCTTATTAGACGTCAATGTTTTTTCATACAGTTTAGCCAATGCATCCATCATCTCCTTCATTGTCTTTTCTTTTGAAATATTGAAAGCCAGCAACGTTGTGAGGCTCAACTGTATTGTTCCTAGTGCCTTTTTGTCAAGAGCCTCCCATTATTTGTCCTTTATGGACATCAAATTATTTTCTATTCCTCCCAATGGTAGGGATAGATCCTTCTTATATAAATAATCTTCCATCTGCATCTTCCATAACTTGTATTTTTGGCCATTAAATTTCTCAACCCTAAATTTTCCATCTTCCGCCATTGCTCCCACTCAAACCAAGAACCCTATTTTCCTATAACTTACCTTTCGCTCTGATACCAATTGTTAGACAAACAGGATCAAGGAGCAATAAAAGAAAACAAATGTGGAAATAAAAGGCAGAAGATACACAATACAATAGGGACACAGATATATGTTGTTCACCCAGTGTGGGCTACATACACCAGAGAAATTGTTGGGTCCTTCCTTTTTATTATCCATCAAAATGAAGGGATACAACCTAAAACTCAACCATTGCAACTTACTCTTCTTCCTCTCACAGTCTCCTCTCTCACAATACAATAATCACACTCATACACAATCGCAATACAATTCCCTCATAAAAGAGGGTTTCCTTCTAGAGAAAAAATCCCTAAAATAACATCTACTATCACATATGCAATCTTATAATGAATGGTCTATATTGACTATGGAATTACAATTTTTTACAAGGCAATTTTTCCCAATATTTTGCTTTATGAGCACTTCCCCTGAATCCCCCACCAAGGGGGGGCGACAAAAATTGTCACCACCCCCCCGCCTAGACACCCCTAGCAACAGTTGTGGGGGGAAATCCCCTCCACACCCCCCTTTTATAGAATGGGGTTGAAGAACGGACAAAACAAACCTCTGAGTCAGGAAGATAATCAGGCTCCACAACCAACATTCAGAGGAAACACCCCCAAAGAATTGTTTTTTGGGAAAATTGCCTTGTAAAGTATTATAATTTCGTAGTCAATGTGGACCATTCATTATAAGGTCATAGATCTGATGGTAGAATTTATGTTAGGGTTTTTTTTCCCTAGAAGGAAACCCTCTTTTATGAGGGAATTGTAATGTGTATGTGTAAGAGAGTGAATATTGTATTATGAGATAAGAGACTGTGAAAGAAAGAAGAGGAAGTTACAATTGGTGTGTTGTAGGTTGTATCCCTTCATTTGTTCGATAATAATAAAGGAAGTACCTAGGAATTTCTCTCATGGACGTAGCCCACACTGGTTGAACCACGTATATCTATTTCTTTATTGTACTACGTATCTTCTATGTTTTATTTCCTCATTTGTTTTATTTTATTGCTCCAAGATCCTATTTTTATAAAAGGAAAGGTAGAGAGGTAGACAACACTCTTAGGTCAAAATTTTTCCCTAAGGAGGGTGAAGAACTGGCCTAAGAGGGAAGTTGAACATTTCACTAGATTGGAAAGGTTGTTGGCCTACTATATCAATGATTTGGAATACCTTAAGAAAATCATTATCTTGCTAAGATATTAAACCTCCCAAGTCAATAATTTTTCCTTCTATTTCCTTTCTTGTTAAAAATATAAAAAATTTGTCACCCTCTTGATAGCCTAAAAAGTAAATTTCACCCACTTCAGATTCCAAGGAAAATTTCTTGGTTGAAAGGATAATAGACATCATAGGTTATAAATTGGAAAAATAATTTACCTAAGGAACCAACATGTCCCCAAGGTTAGTGATTTCATCTATCCTTCATTAAACATCTATGAAACCTCATGAATAACTCTATATGCCATTGAAACATCATTTACTTAGTTGATAATTATAGGTCAAACATTCTTAATAAACATCAGTGAGTCCAAAGAGATATTGGGTTGTTTCATCGCTCCTCACTACCACAATGTAGGGTCATAGCATTGCTATAACCCATTCTACATTTCTCATTTTTTTTAGCTATTGTGAGTTGACATTTTGCAATGGGATTTTGCTTCGTTTTTGCACAATGTTTCTATAGTAAGTTACAATGCTCAAAACATATTTTTTTTCCTCTACAGAGTTCATGATTTTTGAGTATGTATTGAGTTTCATCGTAGTTGTGTTATTATTGTAGCATGCATAAATTGATTCAATCTAGAATGCATAGAGTCAATCTTCTTTGCATCGTGTTGTGCCAAGTTAGCATGTTTTTTTACAAATATATAGCATATATTTTGTGTCTCTATAGTGTCACGATATTGTACTTGATACAAAATTACATGTTTTCAAACTGTTGTTGTATTTGCCCACAATTTTGGCTCCATTCTTCTAAGGAGTTACAACTGATCATTAACAAGAGTGTCAACTATATAAATTGATGTGAGGAATCATATGGTCACTCTGAAGTGAATTATAGAGTATAACATGAAGATTCGTAAGATAACTATAAATGAAATGGTATATAGAAAGAGGTTGAAAAAGTATATTTGCTTATTTAATGAAGAAAACATACATCCTCCTCGAAGCCCATATCTTCTCTTCATATTTTAGGCTAATACACCATCATTCAAGCTACTCCTAAGTAACTAATTTTTTCATATAGCATCTAGCCTAGATTCATGATAAATATTATTCCTTATCTAGTTATTTTATTTTTGTGGGTTTGATAAGTCATTGATAAGACATACTTAATGACATATATAGGAACATGGGATTCATTTTTCTCTCCTTCACTCTTGTTTTCATCACCATATATTTTTTATTCATCACCACCTTCTCCCTTTTTGTTTTCTCCACCGTCCTTATTTTCCACACCACCATCCTTCATATCCCCACAAGCACCGACTTCCTACTTCTCCATCCTTCTTATGTTGGATGATCTCTGTAATACTTGTCCATTATGTGGAGATATGATTACTTGTAGTTGTTATTATAATTAATGAATGGATAGATCAAAAGTAAATTTTATTTCTTCAAGATTTTTTCACGAGTTTGGTTTATTTTATTAGAGATTAAAATTATTTTTTATCAGGATTGGATCAATATATTATTTTTCCTCTACCTCAATGCTTTGTAGGTGAAAAAATTGGAGTCCAATCAACTTGCAAATCCATTTTAGCGGTTGGTCCTAAATTGGAAATTTAAGTCCAAAAACTCGTATGAAATATTCTAGAGCCATTTGAGGCATAAAAAAACATTTTATATTGTCCAAACCTTACTATGAAGTCTCCAGTTGTATTCTACACACTGAGACATTTCCAACGGTGCAAGAATCACCTCAATTCGAGTTCATATGAAAAATGTATTTCTACTACAAGTGGGCCTACTATATTGATCACTAAGGTGCGAGCATTTTCAATGTCAACCCCCATTACATAAACGTGTGGGGCTAGCCACTCGGTTGATTTTCTAAAATATTCTAGAAGTTCCAAAACTGACAACTAATTGAGGGTTAAGGAATTCGATACCCTATCCCTAGACAACTATCGAACTATGTTAAATATCGGGTTGCTATGAGGAGAAGGGGTTCCATTATTTTACATTTTATCTTGTTCTATAGTTGAGCATAACAATTGAGAGTGATATTTTATGAGCATATTAGAGGAAGAGAGATTATGTAGCAGCCATATGAGCTACATTGTCAAAGAAAACTCCACAAAGAGTGCCTCTTTCTTTGTACTTGCATTTGAAGAAAAGAGAGTGGAGCAACCTCTCCTTCTAGTTGGGTTTTCTACCATTTTGGATTTCACGGGTCATATCGTGTGTGTATTTGTTGATGGTGTGTGATTATTTATTTATGTTCTCTATTTTTCACATTTGAACTATTTCATACATTTTAAGAAGAAAAACAATACTTAGAGTCTGGAATCTAAAGGAAATTAACCTTCATAGTAAATATTTTAGTATTTTATTAGATCTATTATGACATACTGTCCAATGGAATATCCAAAGTAGTTTATCAATTTTATTGATATTTTTAAAAATTAATAAAGGTTACATAATTTTATTAATAATATAATAATAATAATATTAAATCTTATAAAAAGTTACTAATCACAATCATAAAAAGATTTGTTCACTTCAAATATTTATATATATATTAGATAACTAGTCATTAAAATTATGAAAGAAAACTAATGGAGATATTGGAGATTGGATATTTATGGAATAAAAACACCTAAACCCTATTATTTTTGTATGTTCAAACATTGGTGGATTTCTATTCATTAAAATATAGCTTGTCAATTAGCAACTTGATTTGTTAAATTGAAAAAATAACTGATCCAGGTGGATATCGGTGGCCACCCACCTTTTTCAACTAGCTCAAAACAGTTTTATGGCAAATTTGGTAATTTACTATTTTTACCAGTTTTTAACTTCCGGGGCCATTTTGAGGCCCTAAACAATGTTTTTTGCGAAAACAAGTTTGCAATATGAAACTTTCTTCGATATTGCACCTAAAATGAATCTTTATGACGATACCTTTCCAACGGGCTATCATGCGACTAAAATGAAGATCGTATGTAAAAGTTACAACCCCAGGAAGTTGATGTGCTAACTTACCCAAATGGGACCCACATGACTTTTGGCGCTTCATCTCCTAGGGTTAAGTTTTTGGATGTCTATGGTTTTGGGCATTCCTATCTATTGTAAAAAAGGCCTTCAGAGCCTCATTGTAATCATGTTCTTGTGAATGCAAGTAGCTGTCACATCTCTTCTCAGAGATAAGCTACCACCATTCTAGCGAGTCTTTCACTCTGTATTTTTACAGTCTCTGTACATTTATTTCATTAATAGAAATCGTGTATTACTATATATCTGTGTTTACAATTGCATCTCGGATACATTTTTGTTATATTATTGAATATCTATGATATCTCTGTGCATTTCTATATTATATATCCGCTCTCAGAGCAAGCTGATCAGTGGTATCAGAGCAAGTTGATCTTGATCATTTTTTCAGTGCATGTCCCCGATGAGGTCCGAGTATATCAAGTTGGGTCTTGAGCTTGTCTCTCTTGAGGATGATCGCTCTCGCACACCTAATAAACCTTCAATGGAAGAAGAAAAGAAAAATGATGGAGCAGACGATCCTATCAATCTGTTGCTTGAGCAAGCTCTCACGCGATAGAGGAACGAAATGATGGAGAATTTTTCCCACATCCTTCAATGCTTGTCGATAGCAATAGATGCATCTTCATCAAACAACCAATTTGGAGGCACCTCACCTTTCAAGGTACAAGTTAATTTTGATATTCCTGTATTTGAAGGACAAATAGATGCAGAAGCCCTAGACAAATGGTTAACTCTGCTAGAAGGTTATTTCTTTGTTCACAATTTTTTCGACAAAGAAAATATCACCTTCTCACTCCTTATATTTCTCCCTCATGTCAAACATTGGTGGGAAACTTACTGGGAGGAAAGTTCAACATAGGAGTCTAGAATATATGGGGTCGAGCCCACTTGGGATTTTTTGTGGATGCGGTAAAGGAATAGTATTACTCCGTTGGCAACTATGAGGACCAGTACATGAGATGGATCACACTACGAAAAGAGAGGTTCCAAACAGTTCCAGAGTTCACCAATACCTTCCACACCTTGCGCACCAACCTGGGTATCAAAGACTCTGAATGACATTTGGTTCTGAAATACCGTGGGGCTCTACACAGATACATCCAAACTGAAATGGATTTTCTGGAAATCTCATCACTCAGTGCTATTTATCGATATGTTGTTAAAATCGAGCAGAAATTTAAGCACCAGAACAAATGGGAGTTCGGGTCTGCAAATCCACAAAAATCAAAGTATGACAAAGACGACCCTAGCAAATAGTCTCCTAAAAACTAGTCCAAGCCACAAGAAAAGAAGGGTCATGGGAAGACAAAGAAGGACATCGAAAAATGGTGCGATTTCCACAAAATCCCCTGGCACAACACCGATGAATGTTGCTCAAAACAGTCATTGGTGGCCGAGATCAAAGACAAGGAGTCAAACCCTGATTCTGAATATGATTCTGAAAATAATGGTAAAAGACAAATCATCGACGTAGACCCCACTGCTATTGTCATGATCACAACAATTCAACCAGAAGAACCAACAAATCCTGAAGAGGGGGAGCACCTTTTTCATTCACAAATGTGGGTGATGGGGAACCCATTGCATTTTATTGTTGATAGTCGAAGCCAAAAGAATCTCATCTCAGTAGAGGTTGTCAAACAGTTGGGATTGTCGACAACACCACACCCATAGCCATACAACATCGGGTGGCTTCTCCAAGGACGAGATCTTCGTGTCATCCAACAGTGTCGATTTTCATATGACATCCAACCCTTCAACGATGAGGTATTATGTGATGTTGTCCCACTGGATGTTCGTGATGTTCTCTTGGGACAGCCATATATGTGGAGACACCATATTGTTTATGAGTCTAGACCCCGCAGTGTCATTGTTTCTCTAGGAAGTCATCTCTACAAAATACCAGAAGTAGTTCTGACTACTATTCCACCTAAATAGTGCCGCAAGGTAGTATCTCATACTACAAAATTCAGCTTCTTCACAATCTGTTTAAAAGGTGAACAAAAGGATACTGCAACCACTATAGCCTTGGCCCAAGCACCTTCTATCCAACAGAAGTAGGTCGAAAAGATTGCAACAAAGTGTAAAGATTCCTTCTGCACAAAAGAATCTCATGTATCCATACTGGTTAAAAATGTCTAACCCTTCCAGCCACATGTTCGTGACAACCTTCAACAAGCTAAGCAACACAACTTCTCCAACAAGGCAAGAAGCTCATCGAGATAGAGATTCAACAGACACTTTTCCCTCTCCCTCGGGCACTCAATGAAATGGAGACCATTTATTCCTAAGGGGGGAGGATTGATCCAAGTGAATATTGATGGACACCCACCTTTTTCAACTGGCTCAAAACAGTTTTCTGGCAATTTTGGTAATTTACTATTTTTAGTAGTTTTTAACTTCTGGAGCCATTTTGAGGCCCTAAACGATGTTTTTTTCAAAAAATAGGTTTGCAATATGGAAGTTCCTTCAATATTGTGCCTTAAATGAATCTCCACAATGATACCTTTCCAACGGGCTATCATGCGCCTAAAACGAAGATCGTATGCAAAAGTTACGACCCTGGGAAGTTGATGTACTAACTTACCCAAACGAGGCCCACATGAATTTTGGTGCATCATCTCCTAGGGTTAGGTTTTTGGATGTCTAGGGTTTTTGGCATTCCTGTCTATTGTAAAAAGGCCTTCAGAGCCTCATTGTAATCATCTTCTTGCGAGTGCCAGTAGTCGTCACATCTCTTCTCAGAGATAAGTTGCCACCATTCTAGCGAGTCTTTCACTCTGTATTTTTACAGTCTCTGTACATTTCTTTCATTAATAGAAATCATGTGTTACTGTATATCTATGTTTATGGTTGCATCTCAGATACATTTATGTTATATTATTGAATATCTGCGATATCTCTGTGTGTTTCTGATGCAGACCCCCGACCCTCGGGCCGAGATCCGCACATGATCGTTCTATATTCTCCTCGAGCCGAAGCGACTCTCTTGGATCCCTATTGGAACCTCACAAATCTGATCCACAGGTCCTTCAAGAAAACCCCACCTGCCCAACGTGTACCAAGTGTGAGTCTTCACCTCCACACGATCACAATCCGAGCCTTAGCGCAAGCGCCTTTCACAACTCGCGATCTTGTGAGTTTGTGAGTTGAAGACCCTCGACTCCAAACCTCTGATACCCGAGAATGCGATACAGGTATGGCTCCTCCTTGTTATCACCTCTATAAGCGACCKCCGGATAGGGCCTAACTCTAGCATCCCTTGCAACTCACAAATTCGTGAGTTGGAGTGTTGAACCCTYGTGCTCCTCCTTTGCGAATCTCCGAGACACAAAAGGTCAATGATGGGTTGGCTGATTCTCAAGTGACTTGTGTCCCCCACCTGTCACATGATTCCACCTTTCTCTGGGTGCTCTATGTTTGCACCACCTGTCAACCACGCGGTCCCCACATAATGGACGTGACGTGTGTTCGCCCGAGCCCTCGACTCTCGACACTTCGCGACTTTAGCGATCCAGGTGCAGCTCATTCACCCTCCTAAACCCCAATACATGAGGTAGCGAGATGCCAAATCTCACGGCTCTCCTTCCTCCTCGATCGACGGTTTAGATCGAATCGCGATCTTGCAACTTGGGGGTTTGTAGTGCAAAGAACGTTACCGCCCCACTCACGATACCTGAATTCATGAGATGATACTAATCTTTGCCACCTGTCCTCCAGAATGGATGGTCCTGATGCTTTCGAGACTTGACGAGTCCTCTTCCTTCTGTTGTTACAAGGTTTAAACCTCGTGCACCTTTTCTAGATCCAACAGCTCACGACAACTCGACACTTCTCCCTGAAGTGTCTCGATCGTCTGTTTCATCTACTCTCCTATGTGACCTCCTCCTGCTGTCTGGACGTAGATTCAACGGTCCAAATCTTTCCTCCCAGTTTCGATCCAACGACAGCTGTAGCTCCCTCCTGAGCTTTTGCTTGTTCCTTTCCCTTGGAAGATTTTCGACGCTTGAAGGACTCAGCCTTTGATGATTCTCTTGCGATACCATTTCCCTTGGATCTCGTCTGCGTTATAGAAATGCTTCCCCTCCTGAGTTTTGTCAACTCAGAAACCTCGAAAGTTTTTCTCTGTGCGTGCTCTTCTTGCATTTTTTCTTCTGAGCTTATGGACTTAGAACAAGTCCACTCTCACACACTCCTTGTGCTGCTAAGATTTCAAAAACTCTCAGATTCGAGGCCGTTTCTTGGAATAAAATGCCTCACACCCTCCTGGCATCCTTCTGCTTGATGAACACCTTCTAGAGTCTACAAGGTATTCAAAAACCTTGTGAGTGTCTTCTCCTTGACACTTCTCCTCTTTCAAAACTCGAAAGAGAGTTCTTCTCGGTGCACTCCTTGCACTCACTCGGTTCCCTCCTGGTAGAGCTTCTACATAATCCTCAGTGACTATGTCTTCTTACCGAACTCAAAACAGAGTTCTCCTCAATGCATTCTATGCATTTTCTCGATGCCCTCTTGGCAGAGCCTTTACATAATTCTCAACAATTATGATTCTCCTCTCTGTGCCCTCCTCTGCACAATTTCTCCTTCAAGGTGTTCAACAACCTTGAGTTTTCTCCCTAAGTCAGTGAATTCATCTCGTGTGCCCTCCTGGCACGTCTTTGTCTGAAATTCCACAGAATTCTGAAGTGCACTCCTGCACTGGTTTTCAGAGACCACGGTACTCTGTCATGCACTCTTGCATGAAACCACAAAGAATCCAAACCTGAAATTGAAGAACTCTCAGATAGGAAAATCTATCTATCCCTGCAAATGCACATCTAACATACATCTACAACATATCATCAACACATAAAGACATTCATCCATAAACTCACAAACATGTGAACAACAACATGCAGGAAAAACTACTATGATTGTATTAATATGAAATGTCTCTTTACAATGTGAGCTCGGGCTGCAACAGAGTCACGACTTCCTCTCTTCTCCCTATCCTCTCTATTCTTCTCTTCCAACTTCTCTACAGGCTTATCAACTCTACTCCAGATACCAAGGATCTCTTTTACAAAAGGGGGCTCCTCGAGCTCTTCCCTCCATCTCACCAACTCTCATTAGCTTACATTCAATTACATTGAATGGCTGTCTAGTCCGAATCGGATCTAGATGTCAGCCTTACAACCATTTAAGGCAACCTTTATCTAAAGCCTACGTACATGCATGGATTTTGGCTCTACCATCCTTACAACATTTAATACAAATTTTGAAAAATTGAAAAACGAGAAGGTTGTGCCTCTCTCCTCCCATTGAATGCGCGCTTGATGTGTTGGCTGGCTGGCGCGTAGTTGGCTTGGAGCGATGCTTCTGCATCAGTTTCGGTATTATATCTCTGCTCTCATTTCGTGCCGAAAATAATCCGGATCAATAACAATATTAATCCACCATCTTATGTATGTATGTATGTATGTATTGGAAAACTTGTTTGATAGGTCTTGGGATAGATATAGATTTTTGTTTTCTTGAAGGTTAAATACAATTATGATTATGTTAGTTTTTATTTAGATTGACATTATATGGCTATGTACTAATCATGTATGGATATATTTTGGAAGATGACATGTATATGTCTATTTTAGTATTAGGGAAGATGAACTAAGTTGAAAAGATAGCTATTTTGATTTCCTACTGAAATATCAAATAAAAGG
>SNQJ01S0004805.1:111838-128710 GCA_010110895.2 Picea sitchensis
CTATGCCACTTTTTTTTTATATAGATCAAATTTTTTGTAATGGAAAATTCGTTCTACCATAGATATATATATATATATTACCGTTGTTAATGAAATAGTTTAAAAATAATAAATTTGAATTCGTTCTGGCAATGGGTGTATGGGCATTTTTGTTTTGTAAAATTTAGTTCTGAGAATTCGTTCCGGCAATAGGTGTATTGGCATTCCGTTTTTGTAAAATTTAGTTCTGAGAATTCGTTCTGGCAGTGAGTGTATTGGAATTTTCGTTTTGTAAATTTGTTCTGAGAATTCGTTCTGGCAATGAATGTATTGGCATTCTGTTTTTGTAAAATTTAGTTCTGAGAATTCGTTCTGGCAGTGAGTGTATTGGCATTTTCGTTTTGTAAATTTGTTCTAAGAATTCGTTCTGGCAATGAGTGTATTGGCATTCTGTTTTTGTAAAATTTAGTTCTAAGAATTCGTTCTGGCAGTGAGTGTATTGGCATTTTCGTTTTGTAAAATTTGTTCTGAGAATTCGTTCTGGCAATGAGTGTATTGGCATTTTTCGTTTTGTAAGATTAGTTCTGAGAATTCGTTCTGGCAATGAGTGTATTGGCATTCCGTTTTTGTAAGATTTGGTTCTGAGAATTCGTTATGGCAGTGAGTGTATTGGTATTTTCGTTTTGTAAAATTGTTCTGAGAATTCGTTCTGTGGCAATGAGTGTATTGGCATTTCCGTTTTTGTAAAATTAGTTCTGAGAATTCATTCTGCAATGGGTGTCGGGCATTTTCGTTTTTTATTGTTCGGTAAATTCGTCCCTGGCAAACAAAATTCTCCCTCCTTAAACTGTCATTGATTTCTGGATTGTCTCATAACATATCCACAACGATTTATCTAATTTCTGGATTGTCTCTTAATTATAGGCACAACGTTTCTTCCTTATTTTCTGTATTGTTTCTAATTGTATGCACTGGTGTACCCGCAAGGATTTTAAATAACTTATACTTGACAACAATCCCATCCTTATGGTGACACCGTTTTCTTTTGATTATGCATTAAAAACGTTTCAACTCATTCATATAGGGTAAATTCCCAGCTTTATATTTTGGTTTACGGTGACAACTATCCTTTGTTAATCTTGCTGCTTCCTTTTACCTTTATCCCTTTTGGATATTTACCGGTGTAGTAAAACTTTTATCCCTTACCTCATCCCTCAATTATTTATTAATACCAAAGATAGGCCGATAAAATATCCACTGTCTCGTATGTTTTCACCCTTTTTCTCTATAAATTTTATTTGGATAGATCTTAATATCGTTATTCCATCGTTATCTTTTGTTTTAACTTTTAATTTATTCTAGCATGTTATATGGGGCATAAAAATGCACATGATCTATCAAGTGTAGAGTTTCATTATTATTGGATGAAGGGTATGAATATTGCAGAACTTTTTTAGATATCTTTGCATGATTATGAAATGGTTTAAGATTTCAAAAATGATTATTATAATTAGATTGATGAAGTGTTTCCTTTATTAGTAATAATAATAATAACAATTATTAATATCATTGTTACTATTATCCTTACCAGTGGGATGAAGAATTTGTGTGTAAAGGTTGTTAAAATATACACGATTTAATTCCTCGGACATTGTTGTATATATTCCCCATGATTATTGGTTAGTGATTTAAATTAGAATTTTTATAACAACAATAACATTTTAAGGTAAATTGATTTAGATGGAACTATGATGACTCTTGAAAAAATTAAAATTCACAAAGGAAATTGTTTCAAGGTGGATTTAGATTGTACCTTATGATATTATGCGCTTTAGACATGCATTGCAGGGCTCGTAGTGGAGGTTGGAATAAGCCGTGTTAATTTCCTTACTGACTTTATTAATTATCATTGTCTTGTAATGTGATTGTTATTCTTGCAAAGTTATTGTAACTTAAAATGAAATGGTGTTGTCATTTTATGGCAATGATATTGTAGTTTTATTGTTATGGATAACACATAAGATGTAAGTTGATTGTTATTTTTGCAAAGTTAATGTGATATAAATGTAATGTGTTTATTATTTCATGGCAGTGTTATTGTAATTTTTATTGTTATTCATAAACATATACGGTGGAATGTCCTTGAATTAAGTACAATAAATTATTCTAAGTTAGTAAATGAGGGTTGTTGTTCATTTAAATAATGTTGTACTTGGTTGTTAAACCTTATGTGTGCTTGGTCTGCTTGTGTCGGTTGGGATGTAGACACCTCCATGTTCCTCAGAACAGTGGTCAGCCCTCATACCTTAAATGGTTAAAATCGATGGGAACCTGGGCTTGAGCGTTGCTTATATGTCTTGGAGGTCCTAACCATTGCAGGGTAGGACGGGCGGGTAGTCAGTCTTACTTTTGTCGATTGATCGTCGTTAAATGCATGCAGTTATTTGTTGTGTGTCTTATGTCGTCTTGTTGTGTTCGTCGTGGTTTGCGTCTTGTTCGTCGTCGGGTGGCGACGCAAAGTCGAATGTGTTTGTTTCCCTTGTACACGCGCGCACAGCCTTTTAAAAGAAGAAAAAAAATTGCACTTGTTATATGAGGTTTGTCATCGTAACGAGGAGGAGCGTTACATGAATGGTATCTTTGATTTTTTAATCAATCATTACCTCTAGCTCTATTTTGAGTTTTACGTCTCTTTCTTCACTCATTTTTTCTAATGTTTCTAACTCTATTTGGATTTTGGCATCTCTCTCTTCTCTTTTTTTCTCTACTGATTCCATATAATCGTAAAGGATCTCTAGGGTGATTTTGGGGGGGCTCCCCTTGTTAGGGTGAGTTTTTGGAATAGGTGGTGGAGTGCTCCTATTGAAAAGAAGAGAAAAAAGATGTAACAATTATTATTATGGATTGACTTTATCTCTCAAATCAACTTTTACTTCTGAAACATAAAATAAATAAATAAATAAAATATATTTAAATCCCTTTACTTAAAATTAAAATTGAATCAAAGTAAAAAGTGACTCACCTAATTTCAGAGGTCCAAATGCTCAACCCTTTGAAGAAGCCAAAAAATAATTTCTGAAGACGACAAAGAAGAAATATTAATTTCAAAACCGCAGAAAAGTAGTATTCATGTTCAAAACCGTGCAGAAATATTATTTCCGTTTAGAACCGCAGAGAAATATTATTCTCATTCAAAACTGCAGAAAACCGCAGAGAAATATTATTCCCGTTCAAAACTGCAGAGCAAAACCGAAAAGCCCTCAAGTTTCTGACCTAAAGTAGTTTAAAAACATTTGACAAAATAAAAAAATTACCTAAGTAGTTTAAAAACTTTTGACAAAATAAGAAAAGTAATTAACAGTAAAAAGTAATTAGAATTCGAGAATATTTAACTTTGACCACATACCATAACATGGACTAAAAAGGAAATTATCATATTAACTAACACCTCACGTGTCTGACCTAAAGTAGATTGGGAAATATGATGAAAAGATGGATAGACAAGACATTACCAAAATTGGAAATTTCCCTACTGACCAACAGCTCATGGTTTTTCCAAAAGTAGATTGCAAAATAGAATCAAAAGATACATGGAAAAGATAAAACACTGATTTGTTTGAAAAGATAAATGACAGTACACATTTAGATGTAACACCGATTTGTTAGAAAACATAAAATTCTTGGAACTCGATTCTCAATTTTACAGCAGGCGGTCATTGATTTACACCTCAAACGAACAAATAAAATACAATTTATATATATTGTTGTCCAGCATGCAGGGGCGGTCGCTATCGGAGATCTCCACATCTACGCCGCCTTGCCCGCCACCGCCGTGAACTGAACTATCCGGTCAACAAATAATTAATTATATCTACTCATTACTCACGCAGAACGATGCAGCATTCTGAGGGCGGCGGAGTCATTAAAACCACCCGACATTCGCACGTGAATGGTCCACATGACAGTGACATGTGTATCATCTGTCCATGTCATCGGGGCCCGTCTAACGGATCTGGGGAGTCCAGCTCGCACTCCCGTCGCAGGTCACAATCGTCGACTAGAGGAGTGACGTAGTCGACTAGAGGAGTGACGTATGACAGTGGAGTCCTCTCCTGGTTTTGAGGAAATTGTAAAACAAATCCATGTCTTAGTAATAGTGCTTGTCTTTATCTGGAGAATAATGGTTATATTATCTAATTTTTAGAAGTTTTTTACATGTATGTAAAAAAATACTTTTTATACTAAAACTGGCTATGAAAGGTTTAAATACATTATATTCATATAATGTATATACTATTTAATTTTAAAATAAGACAATAAAATATGTTCATTTGTGTATACACATGGAAGTGTTTTCTTTTGTAAGATTAAATACAAGAGAATAATATTCTTCATAAATCTCAAAACATTATTGATATTGCCCTTTACACATATACTTGATATTATATTAAAAGCTATATTTTATATTTAAATGAAACAATTACGCGTCTAACTTATTCAAGAATTCTAAACATCATGAAATATGGCAAAGCAATATTCACTCTAACAATCTAGCAGGTTTACATAGAATATTTTGAAAATGACTTTGCAATATCAAAATTTAGTAATATGAACCATCACATGGTTGAAACTTCAATTAACAATAGCTATCAAAATTTATGTTTTTATAATTCATGTTAATTAATAATAGTTATAATTGTTAAAGAGAAGATTAATGAGATTTTGATATTTATTTATATCTTTACTTTTAAAATATATTTAAAAGCTTTTACCAAAATAAATATAGTTGAAATAACATTTTTTAAGTGTATTTTTTTGGTGAATCAAACTAATTATCTTAAAAGAACTTAACATTTTCTTGAGTGTATTTGTTTTGTGAATCAAAATCAATTACTTAAGAAAACCTATTGAGAAAAAATTATGTCCACATCTAAATATGACACTAAACATTGAAATTGAAATGGACAACAACGAATGTATCAATATATAGGAAGCTAAGGTAAAGTTATAAAAAAAGTTAACACTACCATTAGCACCTACCAACTACAACGGGTTGTTGGGTACCTAGTATGCGGTCATTTCATTTATACTGAATTCTTTCTTTTTAACGTATTAACAACTACCATAATGTATAGTTACAATCTACTAGGATAGATAAGCTAGTAGGGACAACAACTCACTAGACCACACCCTTCATCCTTTTATACAACATAGTTAGTTGGATAGAAATCTTAGAATAGTTTATGTGTTAGTAATATATTATACTATTTTGAAATTTATAGAGACATTTTTTTAAGAGCAATTTCCTTTCATTTGTAAATATATGGAATGATCTCCACCTAAAGTAAGATTTTATTTTAAATTTCTTTGTAGGGTAACTTTTACATGTCATTTTATGAAGAGTTAAAAAGGATTTGAAAGGTAATGAAGGCTTCAAATTTGATGCTCCACATAAACAACATAAATTCATATTTTTTAGTCCTTAAAGGAAATTTAAATGTAAATCTCTAGATATTTAAATGAACTAAAGTCAAGATAAGTACACATCATTGTTACTCAATGTTAAACTTGCACATTATATATATAATGTAATTGGCTTATTTAGATGCAATCATGTCTATAATAAAATTTAAATTTTTTGGGGCTTGCTAAAATCCAATGATGAAAAAAACTCAATTTTAACAATTCCATTTCCATGAGGACATCTCAATATTGCAATTCCTACAATCTAAACCTACAATTTCAAAATATAAACAAAATAAAAAAGCTAAACATTTTAATGTTTTTAATGTTTTCTGGGTTTACCATCATAAGAATTTTATTAAGGAATTTCTCTTTAGATTGCAAATTGATTCCATAACCTTCATTTTCATATGGATATCTCAACATTGCAATTTCTACTATTCAAAGAAGAAGGTTAAACATTCTATGATTTTGATCTTTATTGATTTACCATCATACCTAATTTTTTTGCCAAAATTGCAAGTTTAGATTGATGAAATTGCTACTTTTAATGCAAAAATGGATTCAACACCCTCCAATACTCTAATACAGCCAAATTGTACAATGTAAACATTTGATATTTGCAACTCCATAATTCTTCTCAAATTTCAGGAATAAAAAACCATTTTCCTTTCCATTATTTTATGAAAAAAAAAAAAAAAATCATTATTTTAAATAACATAAAAATAAAATAAAAATCATAAAACATTTATACTTAAATCCCTAATAAATTGATTAATGAAATAACGTAATTAAAAATTTATATTTTAATTATTTAGTGAATTATATTTACTACTCAAATTCCAATTTTTTTACACAGCGACCTGCGACATGTTTCATTCCTCAACTAAACAACAAAATTAAGACGTTTGGCAATACATTGACTATCATTAATTTTTCGATTTAAATTACGAGCGACTTTTCATAAAACTATTATTTAATGTCGACTCTTGGATGTCCTCTATATTCTAATGTTATATTCTATATCTAATTTCTTTCGATAGTTAACGTATTTAAACAAGTGGAGCCGTAGAACTTATCAAATCAAATAATGCATTATATAGTCTTTAGTCTTCATGCTTTAACACAATCAATTAAAAACAATATGATAAATAAAATGCTTCGTTAGTTCCATTCTTGGCATCATATGAACAAATATACATTATTACTTTTTAGCAGAGACTTTTTCCTAACCATTCGTATGGAAAGCTTTCCTATTGTTATTTATAATTTAAAGATTGTTTAATGCGAAATCACAATTAAGAAAAGATTTTTTTATAATAGATAATGCTATACATTTTCCACTTAGCTTTATAAAATTGGCTATCTAGATATCATTTTCATTTAACTTTATAAATTGGATTTATTTGAGAGTTTACTCTTATTCTAGAGCGTAGACTTAATTAGTCAATATGTATTTAGATTTATAAAATTTGATATCTAGATAGCATTTTCATTTAACTTTATAAATTGGATTTATTTGAGAGTTTACTCTTATATTCTAGAGCGTAGACTTAATTAGTCAATATATATATAGAGTATATTAGAGCGCAGACATAATTAGTCAATATGTATATAGAGTATTTAATGTTTAATATTTTTATTAAAAAAATATTTATGGTTAATATTTTTTATTAAAAAAAAATAGTTATGTGAATGTAAAATATTAATCCATGAAAATATTAACATTAACATGATATAAAATTGTTAATTTATAAATTTTACTTACTACAAAATTATTTATTTATCATAAATTATTTATTCATCATTTTCTTTTTATTGGGGTATTTATAAACCAATTTTTATTTACCAAAACTTGTGAATGGAACATCCAACAAAGTAATCCTATATAATCTTTGTGAATATATAAAATTATTAGAGAAATGTAGAGAAGGGATATAATCATTAGAGAAATGGACACACTAGCACTAGTCAAGGAAGAACTACAAAATAAATTATAGATTGAAACAACTTGTTTCAAAATAGTTGAGCATAAAAACAGGTTAATTTGTGTTAAGGTAAGCTCTAATGACCATAAATATGGACTACTCAATAAAAATTTGAGTTTAAAATGCTAAAGAATATTTATAAATGAAGAACTCACTCCAAAAGATCAAGTTGRATTAAGGAAGGAAGTTCAAAAGGAAAAAGAATCSAGGAAKGAAGAAAAATGATAAATAATTGGGAGTAGAAAAACTATTTTTAGGGATWGTTACAAAAAATGTAATAATAAATAGGAATTTGGGACAATTTGGATCCGCTCYTTGAATTGTTGTGGTTTTCCATGGAGCAAAGGGCCCATGTTAAGTTGGATCATGAGTGAAATTGATACRGTATTGCTTCTTGAACCTATGAGCATGAAAAATGTAAGGTCTCTAACATAGAAGGATTTGTCTTGTACTCAATATGGGACAAGATATCCTACCACATAGGAATTGGAGGCATAACTTGTTAAATAAAAGGGAACATTTTCCCTCRCATTAAACTTCACATGAAATACCCTTTCAATGAATACATGTGGATAGGGATTTCAGGGATTAATGTTAAGAATATTTATATAACAATATATTATTTTGTGCCTATTAATTCTACATTTTATAAGAAAATCAATCCAAATAAAAAATATCACAATGTAATAGAATATGATATTTACAGCCTGAGAAATGAATCCAATATCCTCTTGCTAGGAGACCTTAATGCTAGAACAACAATTAGTCAAACTATTATTTTAAGCAATGATTCCAACCATAATCATTTCTGACTAGATGATGACCTTGTTTTAGCTAGCAAATGCAAAATAAACCCTTAAGACTTGATTGAGAATTTGTTTGGTATCGATTTGTTCTCAAGATCTAATAATTCACAATGGTCTAATGAAGTGGTCAAAATCCAACCAAATGACTTGTATTCATGGGCTTGGAAGCAATGGCATAGACTTTATGATATATGATATCCTTGTGTACAAACAAATAGTAAATTTTAACATCTTCAAGGACCATGAGACTAAATGTAATGATAGAACTTTAACATAGAGATTGGGGTTAGGCAACTTGCAAAGTGGAAAACTAAGGACGTCGAAGGCTACCAAGAAGAAATAATAAAAATTGAAGGCTTATCCTCATCCCTTACATCTATAACATCGTCAATTTAGCAGTCAATTAGGGATTTCCTAAACCTTACTCAAAGCATCATTGTACACACTTTTAAAAGTGGAGATAAAAAAAATCCCTTTAATTATAATATCATTATGATTACCCCCTTTAACTAAGTTATATGGAATTATTTTGGAGAATAATATGAGCATATGGCTATAAAGGCATAAAAAAGAGATAATGTCTAGGTCAAATTTAGGAGCTATCATTCTCTACGTACCGCCTTATTATGCTTAGGATCCATGCAGAGGAGTGTTAGAATAATGAAATCAATATCTTGTGTTGTTTCGTTGACATTAAAAATATTTTGACATAGTTCGTAGGACTAACCTTTGGAATTGATTCGAAGAGATAAAGTTCCTTTCAAGTAGACAGTTGTTATGATAAGGTTGTATGACAATGTTATTTCCAAGTTTAGGAACACCAAGGGATGATTGGAGGAAATTAATTGTACTATATGAATTATGAAAGGTTGTCCCATATTCCCTACCCATTTTGTCATATACATCAAGTTAGAATGTTATTTTATCACATGCATTTTTTTTTATATAGAAGATACTTTTAACTCCATCGTTCATAAGTAAATCTTTCATTATTGTTATTTATAGTTTAAAAAATGTTTAAAGAGAAATCACATTTAAAAAAATAACTTTTTATATTAGATAATGCTATACATTTTCCATTATCTTTTTAAAATTGGATATCTAGATACCATTTTCGTTTAGCTTTATAAATTTGATTTATTTTAGAGTTGTCTTTTATATTATAGAGCATAGACATGATTCACCAATATTTATATAGAGTATATTATTTTAGGCATTTTCATTTTAAAATTATCTAGTTTGTAAAAATCTAGTTTGTAAAAGTAAGTTTTTAATCCAGAAAACTATTAATATTAATGTAGAGTAAAATTATTAACCTATAAGTTTTATTGGTTAGAAAACTATTTATGTGTTATTTTCTCTTTATAGGAGTATTGATGAACCAACTTGTATTTAAAAAAAAAAATGGAAGGATTAGCAAGGTAATCCTAGATAATATTTGTGAATCTATAGAATCAATAGGTAAGCCTTCTTAAAATTATTTTTTTCATAGTACTACAAGGAAGATATGAACTCCATAAATATCAACCTATCTATCTACTTAGGGGGTTAGGGTATGACCCTATACTAAATTAGTGTTAGGGTTACATATCCTCTAGAATATTCTTGAAATTCCACATGTGAGTAATGTGTGTTGATGTGAAATCCACTAGGTATGATGGTAGGTCAACTTCCGGGAGACATAAATTTGAGATACAAACTTGAATTGAAGCAATTTCCACATCGTTGTAAATATTTCAATGTGTAGAACAACATCAAGGGATTGGGAGCTATGCTCACTAAGTTTTGACCCTAAAAAGTGTCCTTTGATGCCTCAAAATTGATCTGGGTTCTAGAACCCATATTAGAAAAATATGACCTACCCCTAAAATCAGTGCTACAAGATAATTTATCCAATTTTTCCACTGAGAAAGTACGAGTATAGATGAGAATTTATATAATGATCCATTCTAGATCATACCCCCCCATTTATGGAGGCTCTTGGTGTCCAAAATATTTTACTAAATGAGGTGAGGAAATGTTTCCTCTACCTTCTCCTTGGAGTGTCATTTGGCCTTTCTTTTAAATTGTCCTTTCAACCTTATCTACCAGAGTTCATGCTTCATTTGTTTGGTAGTTTTGGAATTCTTCTACAAAACTGTATATATATTTCCAACTCTACCTGAGCTTCTGGTACTAAGTCCTGTATAGTAGGTAGGACCTACTTGTTAGTTTCTTGATCCAACATGGAAGACTCATAGATTTTTAAATTTTCCACATTCACTATCGAGCAAATGTGCATATATGTGGGTAGATTGAGTATATATACATTATCATGCACCTTCTCCAATACTTCAAAAGGACCATACTATAGATCCTTGTTCTCTTTAACAATACCTTCCAGCCTTTTATTTGTTAATATGCAACAAAATTCTATCTCTCACCTTAAATGTTTTATTAATTCTATGTTGATCATGTTGGGCCTTATAATTTTGCGGTGACTTATTAAAGATCTCATGTACTTGCAAACAGATATGCCTAATCTTATTAACAAATTTATCGAATTTCAGTTCATCAACTATTATTTCTTCCCTCACTCCTCCTTGATGTCCATAAGAAACATCCAATGGAGAAGGCGTAGATACCCAAAGAAAGTTTCAAAAGGGAAATTACTAAGAGAATTGTGGACTGCTCTGTTATAAGAGTGTTGAATATAAATCAATTTTTCATCCTAGGTATTTATATGCTTCTGGTTGTAACCCCTCAAAATATGAATCAATGTCCTATTGACTACATCTATCTGCCCATCTATATGTGGATGGAAAACTATAGATCTCTTTAACTTGGTGTCCATCTTCTCCCAAATTGTAGTCTAAAAGGCATTGAAAAATATGGTATCCCTATCCGACATGATTCTCCTTGATATCCCAAAGTGAACCCATAGTTGTTCAAAGAACATGTTTGTCTCTTATTTTCCTCTGATGGTCTTTTTACAAGGCATAAGAGTGCACATGTTATTGATCCTATCAATAACCACAAACATATATTCATCTCCCTTCCCTATGGTTGGAAAATCACCCAAAAAATCCATGGATATGTTATCCTAGGGTCTAGTGGGTATAGGTAAGGGGATGGTGTAAATGGATCTAGGGAGTCCAACTCACACTAAATGCGCGTGTGCAGGTCACATTCCATAACTCAAATGACTAACAAGGGAAAGTGGGGCACTCTTATGATCTTGAAAAAATTGTAAAACAAATCCATGTATGATAAATAGTGGTCATTCGTATCTTGAGAAAAAATATTATGTTATTGATTTTTAAAATGTTACTTACATATATGTCAAAATTTGGCTCCTTGTAATACAATTGACCATGAGAGGTTCAAATAGATTTTTTTCAAATACATATACATTGTTTAATTTTAGAATATAACTATAACATAAATTGAATATATACTTAATAGTTTGAATACATGTAAGTCTTTTTATCCGGAAAGAATTAATACAAGAAAATGATATTCTTTTATACAAATGATCTATAAATCTCAAAATATTGAGGGTATTTCTTTCTTAAATCTTTCAAATATATGTACTGAATACTTAAAATTTATATTGAATGCTTAAATGGAACAATCACTAGTTTAACCTATTTAAGAAGTCTAAATGTTAGGAAATTTCGCAAAAAAAATCATTCTAGGAATTTGGGAAGTTTACATAGAAAATTTTAAAAATGACTTTGCAATCTAAACATGTAGTGATATCAACCATTATGTGCTTATACAAAAACATCCTAAAATATTTTAGAGTAAAATATTTTAGAGTTGGAATCTTGATTAGTGATTTATGTCTTTTCATCCAATGCATTGAATATATTTTTATTTGATCTCTTTAACAACACTCATAATGGTCAAATGAAAGATTAACGAGGTTCTAATATGGAATTTTTAGATAGACAAGCTTTTCATCAAAAGTTCTAGTCATTGAAAAACATGAAAAGTCATTGTCGCATAGATGTCATTTTCTTCTTGTAGTTATGTTTCCAATATCATAATATAATTTTGATTCACATTTTTCATCAAAATCTAGCTCCATTGACATAGATGTAGAATTAAGTTACCACTTTACCATGCCTCAAATCTTATTCCAATAACCAAATGCAATTATATTCTTAAAATGCATATATACACTATTACCAAAACCAAACACAATCTCCCTAAAATCTCATTTCAACGATTACTTTGAATCTACTTGTAAATACTTTGAGGTGCTATTGTCAAACCCAAATGCAATCTTTCCTAAAATATTATTTCAATAACTACTTCTAAATCTACTTGTAAAATACACACGTAGGAAGTATTTCCAAAATAACCACTCTTCAAATAAAATTTTATACTTTGAATCTACTTGTAAATACTTTGAGGCAATATTGTCAAACCCAAATGCAATCTTTCCTAAAATATTATTTCAATAACTACTTCTAAATCTACTTGTAAAATACAGACGTAGGAAGTATTTCCAAAATAAGCACTCTTCAAATAAAATTTTATACTTTAAATCTACTTGTAAATACTTTGAGGCATTATTGTCAAACCCAAATGCAATCTTTCCTAAAATATTATTTTAATAACTACTTCTAAATCTACTTGTAAGGAAGTATTTCCAAAATAACCACTCTTCAAATAAAATTTTATTCAAATAAAATTTTATTTAGTGTATTTTTTTAATAAATCAAGACCAACTACTTTGAAACTTGCAAAAGATTTACAAATAATGTGATGTCCATATATGTAAATATCAGAGTTAACATTGAAATCTTTGGAAAACATGTGAAAGCTTATCAAATAATGTGATGCCCACTTCTATGAATATGAGAGTCAACATTGAGATTCGTAATGACATATGCACCAATGTATATCAGTAGAAAGATAAGGTTTTGGAAAGGGAGTTAACACTACCAATATCACCTACCAACTACCAAGTTTATGTGTTAGTAATATATTACGATTTTTAAATTTATAAAGAAATTTCATCTCAAGTTTAAGAGTGTTTGTCTTTTATTTGTTTTGGAAAGGGAGTTAACACTACTAATATCACCTACCAAGTTTATGCGTTAGTATTATATTACGATTTTGAAAAACATAAAGAAATTTCATCTCAAGTTTAAGAGTGTTTGGCTTTTATTTGCAAATGTATGCATTGATCTTCATGCATCACTCACTTACTAACATGCAAGTTTTTATTTTAAATTTATTTTGGAGGGAAAAGTGTTTGACTTTTTGTATAGAATGATCATCACGCATCACTCAGTGACAAACAAGCAAGTTTTTATTTTAAATTTCTTTTGTAGGGAAGGTAATTTTTCAATTCGATTATGTGAAGAGATATAATGGACTTAAGGATAATGAAGGTTTCAAATTTTATCCCTCAACATAAACAACATAAATTCATTTTTAACAAAACCAGATTTATTAATTATGAGAGTGATACTTAAAAAATAAATTTGAAATATATGTTTTTCTTTATTAAAAAAGAATTTAAAGGTAAATCTTTAGATGTTTAAAAGAACTTGAGCTAAGATGGATACACATATGTTACATCAATGTTAGGCTTGGACGTTATATATAAAAATGTATTTGGCTTCTTTAGATGCAATCATCTCTACAATAAACCTCAAAACTTTGACCACTGGTTAATATCTAATGATTAAAAATCTCAGTTTTAACAATGAAAACATGATTTTTTACAACTTTTGACATTGCAAATGCATTCCATAACATGTGTTTCCATGTGGACATCTCAATATTGCAATTTCAAAGATCTAAATCCACTATTTCAAAATATAAACCAAAGAAGAAGACTAAAGAAATTTTTTTGTTTGTAAATAAAAAGTTTGTATTACCTTAAAAAGTTGTAAAATCGATACATGTCATTACACATTTCAAAAACTACCACTTGTTCTACCACATCCATGGAAACTAGAACAGGTGGTCTGCAGAACTTATAGACAAGCCAATATACCATAAGCAGAGTCTTTCTTAAACATAATTCAATTGTAAATGCCTCCTATCTAAACCTGAAAATATGACAGTAAAAAAACTAAACTTTTGGTGAACTTGAGCATCCATCATGGAAGAAAGTGAAGGAGAATGACTACCAGCAAGTTGGGAAAAAAAAATTTGCAGGATCATTTGACAAGGAGTCGAACAACATATCCAGACGATGACTAAGGGTGCATTGGCTTTGAAGCTGGTCCTCCATCTCCTGTTGCATCTCGAAGATCAATTGCATATGGTCCTTCAAAAATCTGTGTGGACTGGGAATAGCTTGCTCGGACCTCGGATCATGGCATTTCGAAGCTATATGAACTGGCTCTTCCTCAAGAAAATCCAGATGAGTCTCCTCCTCTACTAAGAGGTGATCCAAATCTGTCCTGGTGGCCTCATTGAGCGACCCACTGACATTTGGAGTTGTTCCTTTAATGCAGTTGTCTCGCCACTGTGGAAGGATTTTCTCCTCTATCACACAACCACCCATAGTAGTGTCAAGATGTACTAAGGGGAAGGTGTTGTCGGTTGGTTCAATCGGCTCATTGATGTCCTCCATCCAATTTGGAGGAATTTCCTCCTCCACTGGCCAACCACCAGAATTTATGAGAGGGTCAGGAATTTGAGGCATTGGCTCTAGATTATCGAGGGGGAGCTTAACATCATCGTGCCAATTTTGATTAGAGTGGGGAGGGTCGACAATGATGCTAAAAGGGTTAGGATGCAAAGAGGGGGCCAAGGGCGAGCCTGCTCGCTGCTGCCAAGCTACAAAACTATAGTAGGCTGACCCGTGTTTAGGCTTGCCCCTCTCGCTAGGCATGGCGCAGAAACAATAGAGGGAAGAATTGAGAAACAAGTTGTACACATGCACCAAGGGGGAGGGAAAATCAATAGAGGTTTGACTCCAGCTGAAGGAGATTTCAAGTGGAGAGTGAAGATCCAAATGCAAATGTAGGATCAAATAACCACGACGAGTGCTTACCTTTGAGAAAATTAGTGAGATGACAGGGAGAGGCGCCATGAAGGATTAGGTGATGTCTCCCTATTGCTTCGTACCTGCTCCTGAGAGCCATGACCGGTGCAGAATGTGCGCCATTAATCACCGCTGGTCTTCCAAGCACACTATCTCCGTCACAGTTTGAATGTTATGCATGATGAAATGACTTTAACTGCACTCGTTGCATGAGTGCCAAGTAGCATGGGGTTGCGAGGTGTCACCCCATCCAAGGGAAGAAGACTACACGTTTTACTATTTCGACTTTTTTCGGTTTACCATCATAGGAATTCTATTAAGGAATTTTTCGCCAAAATTGCAAATTGATTCCATAACATCCATTTCCATGTCGACACCTCAAAAGTGCAATTTATACGATCTAAATTTACAATTTCAAAATACAAACTATAGAAAAAAGACAAACATTATACTATTTTGATATTTACAATTCAAACATTTGATGTTTACAATTCCATGAAATCAAAATGATTCTTTCCAAATTTCAATCAAAAAATGTCCATTTTCCTTTCCATTATTTTGAGCAACTAAAAAACCACTTATTATTTTAAACAACTAAATGAAACTAAATGAATCGTTTTAACTTAAATTCCTACAAAATTATTGAAATTACTCCATTAAAAATTTATAATTTAATTATTTAATAAATTATATTTAATATACGATCAACCTTTTCCTAAAACACAAATTTGATCCCATCCACACAAATTCCAAATATTTTACATGGCAACCTGCGACACGTTTCATTTTCGTCAATTAAACAACAAATTCAAGACGTTTGGCAAGGCATTGACTATCAATAATTTTTCGATTTAAATAATGAGCGATTTTTCAAAAAACTATTATTTAATCTCAACTCTTTGATGTCGTCTATATTTTAATATTATATTCTATATCTAATTTCTTTCCATAGTTAACGTATATAAACAAGTGGAACCCTACAACTTATCAAATCAAATAATAGATTATATATTCTCGATGCTTGAACACAATGAATTAAAAACAATATGATTTAAAATGCTTCCCTAAAGATGATTCGGCGGTATCATTCTCGGCATCATCTAAACAGATACACATTATTTTTTTTAATAGGAAGACTTTTGCCACTACCATTCGTATGAAAAGATTTCATTTATATTTATATTTTAAACATTGTTTAAAGCTAAATGCCATTAAATAAACAAATTTTTATATTAGATAACGATATAAAATTTCCATTTGGCTTTAATTCTATATCTAAATACCTTTTACATTTAACTTGATAATTCAGGTTTATTTTAGAGTTTAGTTTATATATTCTAGACTATAGACTTAATTAGTATATGAGGGTGACGGGAATATGAGTAAAACATAATACGTTTTACTTGTATTTCTCCAGCTCCACCCTATGTTTTACTCATATTCCCTCCACCTCCATCTTCATATTATGTTTTACTCATATTTCCTGCCACCTTCACTCTCACCCTCATATTATGTTTTACTCATATTGCGCCCCACCCCCACCCTCATATTGCGCCCCACCCCCACCCTCATATGAGGGTGGTGGGGGTGGCGGGTTTAATAGAGAAAACATAATATAATATTATGTTTTCTCTATTAA
>SNQJ01S0004805.1:128828-159390 GCA_010110895.2 Picea sitchensis
TTATTAATTAAAGAAACCATTAGTTCGGTAAATGTAAGGTTTTAACCCATGTTGAAATTGTATAATTTTATTAGTCCCTGCCCTTCGGGCTAGAGACTATTAGTAATCGGTTTTTGATCCATCTATTATTAAGGCACGCAAACGAATCATTTAACCTACAATTTTTAGAGCTTTATAAAATTTCTTATTTCAGATTTGAATTTTTATCTTAACTTTTCAATTTGTGGTTTTATTTGGCCTCTTCCCTACGCATAAGGAGAAGATATGCACAAGGAGAAGATATGCACAGTCTTTAGTTTGAAACTTATGAAATGGTGATTGCATTAGGTGTAGATCTATTCATCTAAACTAATGTTATCTCCAGAAATAACATTAATTCGTTAACATTTAATGTTTTCACTCTTCACTCCCTTGTTCTCTTCACTTCCCTTCTTCACTTCAGTCAGGTTACGTGCCTAACAACAAAGACTGAGCACCATGCAAGATTTGTGTCCATAAATGGAGGCCGAGTCCAATGAATAATTAGCTGATAAGGCCATACAAGGCCAAGTCAAATCCATCATAATCTGGGCATCCCTTCATCCAATCTCGAATAACCCTCATCTACCTGCATGAGAGATTTATCCAAGGTGAAATTGGAGTCTCTTTTCTATGATAATCCTTCCACAAATTTGTCACATTTTACTGGGTCGCTCTTGCTGTGTTCCAGCCCCGGTTGATCAGAAAAAGTCCATAGGCCATCAAACCATCAACAACAAATGTGCGGACAAAATTTCTAGGGAAGATTTGCATTTTGACAAAATCGATCGCCATTTCCATCTTTTGCACGAAGAAACAAAGGTGAAGGATCGTCAAATATCTGTTGGATCCATTTCTTTAGGCATGTAACTTAATTTAATTGATTTCGTCCACGGTAAAGGCCAGAGTGGAAACTGCTTAGGAAGCCTCCGAAATTGCTCTCAAAGCACCACATATTTGTTGTTGCACAACCTTCTTCATTAATCTGCAAAACGAAAACAAAAGGTCAAGTTTTCACTGCAAACAATCCAAAGAATTATGAAGCATCTATGCTAAGAAAACAAAAACTGTAAGTTCGTACGAATAAATTGTAGTATAGTAATTATTCAATTTTTAATTTATCGTTGATAGATACTAAAAATAACATGAAAATAAATGTGCATATTTATTGTTCCAAAGAATCCCAACTCCATAGTTGATCTCCATCTTTAGGATGTCCAGTTTGGAGGAGCCTGTTTGAATTGACAACCTTAATCTTTGATTGTTATATTATTTACCATTTTCTGGTATCATATGAATAACATTCTTGTTGAATATTATTTTATCTTCTTCTTGTTAGATCACCTACATGAACCTAATAATAAATACAACTCAGAAAAATTGTAGACAATTAATCGAGAACAACTAATATTATTACCAGAAGATATTAAATTTATACTCTTATTTACAAATAAAACCCTAATCATTTAATTTACAGTCTTATTTACAAATAAAACCATAAGATATTAAATTTACACTATGTTTACAAATAAAACCCTAATAATTTAATTCACAGTCTTATTTACAATAAAACCATAGTCATACCTGGAAAAAGAAAACCTAGTCGTCCCAATATTCTTCAATCTACCATAAGAGTCGAGATTAAGATGATATTGCATCAAATAACGTGATTTACTCATCTTCTGACTCAATCGACATCGATCTTAAGGAATTTCTGGGTTGCAGAGTCATTTCATTCAATGACTCGCTTGAATTTTAACTTGCAGAGTCATTTCATTCACTGACTCGCTTGAATTTAAACTTGCAAAGTCATTTCTCCACGCAACACACTTTTCTCTTCTCTGCCGAGAACCCTGAGTTCAGCTACAAATTCTCTATATCAACTTCAAATAAAATCATCAAGCGAGCACTTTGTTAGTCATGGATTCGTAGTTGCAGATCACGACTTCGAGAGTTTCGATGATCGATTCTGACAAATCATGGGATACAATATTGGGTTGATCCCAAGTCCAATCTTTCCCGGTTAGTCACCATATCTGTTTAATCCAACTTATGATTTCATAATTTTATTTGCGTAGATTTCTGTATATCTCTTTTCTATATATTTTTTATTGATACCATGGTGAAGACGTCGATTTGTTCTTTGTATTAAATGTTTCGTTATATTTTTTATATAAATATTTTGGGGCATTGCAAGTTGTAGTGCATTTTACTGCAAACTGGTTGTAATATTCCAGATATAAAATAGTATGCAGAACATAAATAATTAGCTAAAAATGGTAGATAAACAACGATATAACCATAACAACACCACAATAATACCAAAATAATAACAAAATAACACCAGAAAGAGCACTTTGATTACTGAGAGAAATGTTCACTTCCCTCTTCGAGGGGGAAACCTCCAGCAGAGCAGAGCTCTATTACAATAATATCCAAGACAAAAATTCCCGTACCCTTGACTCCTATTTATACTAAATATTTCTATCAAAAGAACAATCTAGAGGAAGATCCTTCTAGAAGTGGAAGCTTCTAGTATGTCTTCTTACATTTGACTTATTCCTCCTTATTTCTAGGCCTTATTAATATTGAACTTTATTACATGGAAATATATTGTTCTACCTACGTGAGGGGTTAGGTCCCTAACATGTCCTCCCCCTTAAAAATAGCCTTCTCCACAAGGCTTGAGATGAGGAAATTGCTACAGAATGGTAGCTAGTTCCCAAGTGGAATCTATTAGAGTTGTATATTTACGCTGGACCAACACTTCCTTGATGGTTTGCTAATGCAGACAAAGCTCACATTGGTCCGAAACTGCTTGTGGTTGTAGCCAAATGGAGCCTTCTTCGTTCAACTCAGGAAGGTTGGTTTGGGTTTGGCAGTTAGTTCCAATCACTTTCTTTAAGTAGGAAATTGAAAAACGGGATGGAGCTTAGAATGATTGGGAAAAGATAACTGATAGGCCACCTGTCCCACATGCTTGAGAATGGTATAAGGACCATAAAATTTGGGAACCAGTTTCTGAAAATGGTCAACCTTGAGGGAATTTTTCTTGTAAGGTTGCAGTCGAAGAAACACCTGATCTTCTTCTGCAAATTGACATTCAGAGTGACCTTGATCTGCTTGTTGCTTCATGCAATTCTGGGCGATGACCAAATTCTCTTTGAGGGTACGAAGAACAACCTCTCGAACTGTAAGTGTTTGGTCAACCACCTAGACCTTCGATACACCTGGCAAGTATGAGAGAAATGAAGGTGGATTTTCTCCATATACCACTTCAAAAACAGTCATGCGGGTAGTTGTATGGCAAGAAGTGTTGTACCACCATTCAACTAGTGGTAACCATTGATCCCACTGATTTTTCCTTTCTGATGAAAAAAACCTCAAATATGTTTCCATACACTTGTTGACAACTTCAATTTGACCATCAATCTGAGGATGATAAGTTGTGTTGAGATGCAATTGGGTTCCTTGTAGCTTGAACAGTTCTTGCCAAAAATTGCTGGTGAAAGTTGGGTCGTGATCAGAAACAATAGAATGAGGCATGCCATGAAGCTTGAAGACATGATCCGTGAAAATTTGAGCCACAATGGAGGCTATAAATGGGTGTTGAAGAGCATATAAATTAACATACTTGGAAAGAAGATCCACTACCACCATGATGACTGATTTATTGCCCGATTTAGGTAATCCTATAATAAAATACATAGAGATATCCCTCCAAATAGCAAGTGGAATCAGAAGCGGTTTTAGTGTGCTAGGATATTTGATTTTTTCTCTCTTGTTGTGTTGATAAACATCACATTCAACCACAAATTTGTAAATGTCCAGTTTCATACCATCCCATAGAAAACAACGTTTGACCCGGTCATAGGTTTTGGTAAACTTGGAGTGCCCAATGGTGGGTGTATCATGAATCTCAAAAAGTACCATGGATTCAAGTTTTGTCTATTTACTTAAATACAAAAAAACTTTTTATCAAAGCTCATCATTGAGCTAAGAGTACCCTGGGGAGAATCGAGAATTGGCCTGCAGTTCTTGTATCATATGCGAACTTTTGTGATCATGTAGCCATTCCTGGCGAACAACTTGGAGCCATTCATCTTCATATTTTTTGGAAAGTGCATCGACAACCACATTGTCTTTTACTTTCTTTTAAATGATCTCATAATCATATCCAAAGAGATTAGTCACCCTTTTTTTTTCTCCAGGGAGAAAAGGCGTTGTTCCAGAAAATACTTGAGGCTTTGATGATCTGTCTTAATTTGGAAGCATTTCCCCAATAGATAAGGGCGCCAAATATCCACGACATTTAGAATAGCCAACATTTCATTTTCATAGATTGATTTTCCCAAATGTCGCTCTGACAGTTGTTTGCTGGTAAAGGCCAAAGGACGACCCTCTTGCATAAGGATTGTGCCAATTCCTTTCTCAGAAGCATCACATTCCAGGACAAAGGTCTTTGTGAAATCAAGAATGGCCAGGACTGGGGTGGTTCACATGGCCATCTTCAAGGTTTGAAAATCCTGAGCAACTGCTGGAGTCCAAGTGAAAGAATTATTTTTAAGGAGAGGAGTGAGAGGTGTAGCAATCTTTCCATAATTCTTAACGAACTTGTGATAATAACCTGTTAAACCCATAAATACACACAATATTTTGAGAGTCTTGGGGTGAGTCCAATCTTTTATAGCTTCAATCTTGTTAGGATCCACCCTGACATCGGTGTTGCCAACAAGATGACCCAAGTACTCGACTTCTGAGGCGACAAAAGAACATTTAGTTTGTTTGCGAAAAAGTCGGTGCTGAGAGAGTAGAGGGAAAATTTGATCCACATGAGAAAGATGGGTTGTCCAGGTTTTAGTATAGATGAGGATATCATCAAAGAAAACTAAGAGAAAATGACAAAGAAAAGGACGGAAGACATGATTCATGAGGCTTTGGAAAGTGTAGGGAGCATTACACAAGCCAAAGGAAATGACCAAAAACTCATAGTGGCCCTCATGAGTTCTAAATGCAGTCTTAGGAATGATTTCCTCGTTCATATGAATATGGTGGTAGATAGAACAAAGATCAAGTTTAGTAAAGAACTGGGTACCACTCAATTCATCCAAGAGGTAATCAATGAAAGGAATGGGAAATTTGTCTTTAATGGTGAGTTTTTTTAGGGCACAGAAGTCAGAACACATGCGCCAAGAACCTTATTTATTAAGGACCATGACCACAACAAAAGAGTAGGGGCTTGTACTAGGCAGATAACACCTGCGTTGAGCAATTCTTGAACAATTTTCTCAATTTCATTTTTTTGGGAAAAGGGATGACGATAGGGAAAGATATTGGGAGGAAGGATTCCTAGGACAAGGGGAAAGGAATGATCATGAACACCACAAGAAGGAGGGAGTTCCTGAGGAGTGGAAAAAACCACTTGATGTTTAGAGGGGATGGATTGGAGGTCCTGTGGCACAAAGGGTGTCTCAGTGGCTTGTATGGCATGGAGTTGGGCAATAATGCCAGAATGACATTTTTTGAGCAACTTTTCCATGCGTTGGGAAATGATGATCTCTGGGGAACTGATGGTGATGCCTTGGAACTTATATTGTTCACCCTCTTGGTTGAATTGCATGGTTAATTCCTTAAAATCCATGAGAATGGGACCCAAAGTACTTAGCCTTTCTGCACCCAACGCAATGTCACAACCGCCCATGTCGATAAAAAACATATGATATTTAATGTGGTACTCACCAATTTGGAGACACATTTTCACAACGCCCTCGACATTTCATGAACCCACCATTGAAAATCATGATTTGAAAATTATTGACGGCATGGATATAACAATTAATTTCTTGGGAATGGGACGATGAATAAAATTATGGGTGCTTCCACTATCAATAAGAATGATGAAATTCCTATGCTTAATGTAACCAATTATCTTGAGGCTTTGGGGAGCAGAGAAGATAGTGAGAGCATTTAGGGAAATGACTGGTTCTAATTCAGGAGAGTCTGAGGGAGGGGTCATGTCAGTGGGTTCAGATGAGACAGACACAAGGGGAGCCTCAACATCATCTTCTAAAACATCCTCCAAGATGGCCATAAAAATATTTTGTTCTATAGAATTGTGCCCAATAAAATATTTGTCATCACAATTATAACAACGGCCTTTGATTTTAAGTTCATCTATTTTCATCCCTGGTCAATTTTTGGATCTTTAGTGGAGTAGAAGGAGGAGTGGGAGTGACTAGTTTAGTGCAAGGAATAAAGGAGGGTTTTTCAGTTTTCAGAAGAGACAACATGTTGTGATTCCTTAACTCTTTTAGTAGCGTCCACCCAACTCTGAGGCCGAGCCATGAGGACATGGGCACTGATCTCATCATTGAGGTCACTGATAAAACATTCTTGGAAAAAAGCATCAGGCATGCCCTCTGTACGGAAATCCAATCGCTCAAAAGCGTCTATAAAGTCTTCCAATGTGCCAGATCGTTTCAACTTTTTCAAATGGCCTAAATGGTTGGTGTCAGTGTGAAAGAGTTCATAAAGCACTGCCACAAAGTGTGTCCAAGCCACATACCCTTGGCAGGCATTTTATCTCCATTACCAACATTCTTGATATAGATGGAAAACACCATACCGGAGTTTGGCCAACTCATTCATAATTCCATACAATGAGAAATAATGTTCCATTTGAGTTACCCAGCTAGTGGGATCCGAGCCATCAAATTTGGTCACATCCACATGCAGAAGGCGTAGGTCACGCTAAAAGTGATGGGGCTGAAAATTCTGGGAATGAGAGGAAGTTTCACCTTTGGTTTGCAAAGATGGACTAGATGAGGGAAGATCTGCAGGGATATGCAACTTGGCGTAGATCATCATAGTGAAAGATTCAAGATAGGTAGAAAGGTCTTGTTTTAGGTCCTCTATTTTGGCATTGATGGAGGAATGCATGTTTTTATTGATGGTGGCAATATTGGCACTGAGGTGTCTCACTTCTTGTTGGGTTTATGTGAAATTAGAGTGCAAGGCATTCAAGTGAGCTTCCAAGTGTTGGTTACGGGTGTGGGACATGATGAAGAGGGAACACGAAAAGAGGTGGGTGGGACCACACATAAAATGGATTATGGGTGAAGTGTATCACAATGATCAGGGCGACGAGTTGAATCCAATGGGGTAAATCCCAAATAGGGGTGTTGGAAGGAGGTCGGGTCCACGAGAAAAACAATTTGCTGAAAAATTATAGGTATGACTATGATGAGGGAGAAGAGAGAAATCCAATGGGATGGGTTTGAAATAATGGTACCAACATGATCCAATATATATATATATATATATATATATATATATACTTTTACTCCTGCAGAGTTATACTTCGATCTGAAGAATATTGTAGTGATGAAATGCACAAATGCTTCATATGAATACATGTGTAGTAATTTCACAACTCGAATGCAAGAGACATAGTTGCGCGGAAATAGATATTGTCTGTTATGTATTTTGTTTCCATCCCAAGGGTTAGGGTATTCAAGGGTTCTATAGACACAGGGGTTTTCCCTGTGTTATACCTCTCTGATATACATGCAGGGTACAACAATAGTCCTTGACCCAATATCTCAGGGCACCAACTAAGGAGGTTAGACCATGCCCTTAGTTGTACTACCCAACTACCCAGGTACTAGAGAGTATCTTCCCAAGTGTTTTTCTCGGTGGAACTATAACAGTCAAGCGACCAATCGGTTTATCTATGGAGGGATTCAAGAGATATAGGTTGATCCATATATAGGTGTTGTATGATGCTATAACACTCGAAGGGGTACCACTAGGGGTTACAAGGGTGGCCAACATATGTGTACCTAAGTACCAGTTTTATTTATTGCATGTATGAATCCCCAACCATGGGCTTATGTGCATAACAACATATCTCTGTAGCTTAAAGATGTCAGAATACGTCTCTACCCTGAAAAATATTTAACCCACAATTTTCTTTCGAGGAAGGTGCTCTGATACCCCTTGTAATATTCCAGATATAAAATAGTATGTAGAATAGAAACAATTATCTAAAAGTGGTAGATAAACAACGATATAACCAGAACAACAACACAATAATACCAAAACAATACCAGAATAACACCAGAAAGAGCACTTTGATTACTGAGAGAAATGCTCACTTGCCTCTTCGAGGGGGCAACCTAGAGTAGAGAAGATCTCTATTACAATAATATCCAAGACAAAACTTCTCATGCCCTCGACTCCTATTTATACTAAATATCTCTATCAAAAGAAAAATCTAGAGGAAGATCCTTCTAGAAGTGAAAGCTTCTATTAGGTCTTCTTACATTTGACTTATTCTTCCTTATTGCTAGGCCTTATTAATATTGACCTTTATTACATGGAAAGATATTATTCTACCTACGTGAGGGGTTAGGTCCCTAACATTGGTACACGCCCTCGAAATATATGGCAGGTTTCTTCAAGAATATAGCATTAAATTATCTGGAAATCTTTCTTTTGTTAGTTGATGTGGATGAAGTGAAAGGAGTTAAAGATAAAATAGACATAAATGCGATTCCCACCTTCTTATTAATAAAAGATGATGTGTATGTCGACAAAATAGTGGGAGATAACACCGATGAGCTGCAGAAAAGGGTGGTCTTCTTCACACAGATGATCCCTCAATCCGCACGAGCATCCTTTAGTGCTCAAAAGGAATTGCAACAATATTTCATATGTAAAAAAAAAGACTATTATTTTTCTTGGGAGTAATCCTTTGCTCCGCCTTGCTGCATTAAACATCACCTAGGATTGAATATGGGTCATGAGACACAAGTCAAACGAAGTGTAGAGTGATGTATGAATATGATACATGAAAAGTACATGCCAACATGTGTACCAAGTGTAGACCACTATATTCCATGCAATGCACATAGCAAGAGTTTAATAAATCATCTACAAGCTCATTGTTCAATATTTTGTATTTGATGTAGCGCGCCCTTCAATATTATTTATAACCTATGCAAGCAATGCAATGAATGTAGTAAGAGTATAATAAATCATCTGCAAGCTAACTAGTCAATATTTGTTATTTAAAATCTCACTATTCACTATTTTTTATTTAATGTAGTTCGCCCTTCAATATTCTTTATAACATATGCAAGCAATCAATGTGTTTAACAAACAATTAAATTGAATAATTAAAAATTATTAAAAAATACGATTATTAAATTGAATAAAGAGATCTTTTCAAAACATTCATTAGCACTGTTTCACACATCCCATTCCAAATTCAAAAATGACAAAGAAAGAACTTTCATGGGTTGTGTGTGTGTTTTGAGAGGATTGTGAAAACAATTTACAATGTCAATGCCTTTTATCTCCTTTTGGGTAGGATGTACTTTTTAGTGGACAATTTACTAAAGTCATGCTCTGGTCGATGAAAGATTAAAGATACAAGAGTATTGGCACAACAAGAATCTACGATTTATTTTATCACGTATAAAATAAGATATTTTAAGCTCTGATGTTATTCTTACATGCATGCTCTCTCTATTTTAAAATCAGATAGTATTTTACAGAATATAAGTAGAGCAACAAAATGTCCAATCAAGAGATGCATGAGCTATTGTAGTAGTTGTCTAAGACTGATCTAACATAAATAATATTTAGTTGGAGATGTTCAAATTCTTCTTTACATCGTATCATAGTGTAGCATCCCGTTCTATTGAGCACATGTTATCGGCTTATCCTTGAGGACACTTGTGTGCAAATGATCCGGTTATAGTACTGTATTATTTGTTCCGACTATGGATTTTACATGATGATGTGGGTGGGTTGTGATTTATTGCTACTTGATATATGTATTGAGAGATGTTATTGATGATTTTACCTAAGTGTGTGAGACACATGACATATTATAGATGTTGATGGCATCAATGGACCTCCTTGGACTATGGATTGAGTCAGGGAGTGGATTGTGTTTGGTTTAAGTATTTCATTTTACACATATGTGACATATGATTGATTATAATATGATTTTGTATATGGATCATTGACAATGTTTTGTCAATGGATGCAAGTTGACGAATGCTTTCTAATCTGACTCACATAAGGAGTAAAGGGACCATGCACAAAAAACCAATCATTGAGGGAGAGGTGTGGTAGAGTCCCTCGCACAACCTACTAGTACTCATGTCATGGATCGAATTGTAGGTTAACAATTACATAGTTTGAAAGGTCCACGATGTCGTGAGGGAAGACTCAGACAGTCACTCATGAATATTTCTAATGGGAACACAATAAGGCAGAGTCCTTATTTCTTAGAATCCCTTAGTCTCTCACAAGGTCATTTGAGTGGATTTTTGACTCCTATGGTTGGACAAACTAACAAAAACAGTCAAAGGAGTGTGGCACCCCTAGAGCACGGGAGTGTTTCTTGAAGGGCATGTCGCACAATTTAAAAACTTGGGTCAATGAATCTAGGTGACCTAGAAAACAATGAATTTATTTGACATTGTCAGATTTAAATTAATTAATTAATGAGTAATTTATTCAATATAAATCCCCATAAAAGTCTAAGCCTATTCTAAGAAAAATCCTAAGTCTAAGTTTAGTTGGGGGACTAAAATAAAATGTTAAATGAAAAAAGGGATTAGAGATAAATCAATCTAAAGAAAAAGTGAGATAAATCTAAAGATTTCATATAATGCACATGTGTGCAAAAAAATACCAAAATGGAATTTTAAAATAAGAAAGGAATAAAGCATGAGAGAATAGGTGTACACATAGAATGGTATCTAGAGTCTAGCTACCTCTAGTATAACTAGAAGAAGACTCATATTTTAACTCTAACTCATATTTAGTAAGGAGATAGTCATTAAATGAGAATATGAGGAATAAAGAGACAACCGAGAGTGATTTAAGGAACACAGTTGGGAAATGTGAGGGAAATTGACTTTTAATTAAAATAAAATATCTAATTACTTGTGCAACCTCGGGAGAGGGTGAATAACCCTAATTTATTTAATTTAAAAAGTTAGTTAATTGTGCATGTGGGCATGTGTCAATAATGAAATTCCTATAAAGCAAATGGTCTAGATGGTAAATGGAGACACTGGTGATTGGTAAAGTTATGCTGCCAAAATCATTTTGACTGATTTTACTTGTGAGAGTTGGGATGCCAAGATTGATCTGGAGTGGTGGCTCTGCCTTGCGAGGCAAGCTTGGAGCTAGATTATTTATGGTTTTTGTGTGCTTGGCCCCTTTTCAACTCAGGTGGATAAGGGGGAACCAGAGTACCCCTAGAGTTGACTGGGAGGTACCGGTGAAGTCTCAACATTTAGCAAGTAGGGGAAAGGAAGGACTGCCATTTGTTGAAGAACATCTTCATATTTATTCGTCGTCGGTTACGATATCTTATTCTGAAATTGAATTTGTGTTAATATTTAATTTGTATAATAGGGTTGTTGTAAACTCGCCATAAATTGATTGTAATTATAAACTTGAATTGACAAGTCCTTGATAGTTTTTATTGAAATCTAGAAGACAAATTTATGAAAATTTTTGTCATCTTTATTTCTCAAAATGATTAATGCATGCTAGGATAATAACATACATAATGTTAATTTCTTAGTTTTTTCCAGTGATTTCATATCAAAGTTCAATTAATTTATTATTTTCATAGATGTGATTTATGCACAAATGTCTCATGTTGCATGTTGAGAAAATTGTGTATTATATATGGTTGTGCTTGGGCAAACCCTGAAGAATGAATAACCCTTGTGATTACTAATTCATATTTAAGTTTATCAGAACAAAACTCTGTTTATGGTGTCGTCAGAATTTTTATTTTATGTTGTTGTTAAACCTCTTACCAATTCGAAATTGTAGATTTGTTTTCACTGTGTAATGGTTAAAAAATTTCCGGGAATAAGAAATTCGTGGAGAATCTATAACTGCTGCAAATTGGAATGGTAGTACCAATTTAGAGTTCTTTTTTATTGTTTCCAATCAAATCATAGTCTGATATCTTTATCGCTGTTAAAATTTTAGTCAATGGAATTTGGAAAATCTTATGGTCGTTGTGTTTAGATGCTACCTTATTTTCGTAAATGAATTAAAACTTACAAAACAGAATGCAAACTGATCAACTGTGGGAAGTGAATTTCTTCCACCTCTTAGAACCTTGAACCTCCTTATGTTTGATGCCTTCAATTTATTATTATAATTTTAAAATTTATTCGTCTTGGTCAAACAACTACCCAAAACAAAATTGTAGCTTGCGTATATTTCAACTGCATAAGCGGTCCGAAATTTTAAATCTGAGTTCATTGTCATCCTTCGAACAAGCCAGAGATTTTCAAATCGAGTGATTGTTCTTTCTCTTCCCATATCTTTGATGTTTTTATAAATCTCGATTGGTTTTCTATTGGATCATTGTAGGAAGTCGTAAGTGTGGTAGTTAATGTTATTAATCTTTCTGGTAAAGCGACCTGCACAATGTGAAGTGTGATTTTTTTTTAAATATCTCTTTACAATAGGAATTTATTTTGGAAATGAAATTGAGGCTACAAAAAATAAATGACTTTCCTGAGTGCCTCTGTAATTATTTAAATGTCCTTTCCTTAAGCTTAATCATTTCTAAAATCTTTTTTCTACCTATAATTTTTAATTCAAATTTATCAGAAATTAGTTATGTTTCGAGGTCTAGATCGGTGTCAAATCATGTGCCATATTAGGTTTTGTATGGAAAGTTCTCTCTTGAAATTAACAATGTCAATTAACCTATTTGTGTCTGGTTTTCCCATTAATGTTCGTTTCTGGTTGAATTTAATGATTTTTTTTCCTCGTTTATAAGATAGTAGTAACATCCCCATAGATAACTGTGAGAGCGGTGAGTTATTCATTGAATTGATTCTCTTGGACTATACACGTTCATTCACCTTTGACCTGTCGCTTTCACTTCTTGACAGACCTTGCATCAAATTTATTGTCCCTTCCTCTAAGGTCATACAATTAATAAATTTCATTTTTGTTGCACTTGAAATTAATTTAAATTATTAGTAATTAGTACCGGAACCAGGACCAGATTATGTGTCGGATTAAATGTCGGAGTGAGGTCTAGATTAAGTGTCATAGTGAGGTTTTGATTAAGTTTCGTATTAATCTCTGGAGTGAGGTTTAGATTAAGTTCTGGATTAAGTCCCGGATTGAGGTTTGGATTGAGTGCCAGATTAAGGTTCGGAACGAGTTCCATATGGGGATGTGTTTTTAGTGTTGTCCTTATTTACGAATTAATACTTATTTTGTCCATATGTTCAATGCCACGTCAATGGAAGTCTTACGTTTATTTCTACATTCTAAATTTTATCCTTGGTTCAATGATGGGTGGTTTCGTAAGGATTAAGTTCATTCATAGCATGTTGCTACTGAAATTCTAGAACTAAGAAGTTATGGTCAATGCTTTCTTATTGTAAACCATGATTCGAAAGGGGACAAGTTAACTGTCTTTTATTTGCAACTCATATCCTTTTAGTTCATTTCACCATATTTAAAATCAAATTTTTTTTCATCAATTTTTTTTTCATCAATTTTTTTTTCCATTTCAAGGTCTGGAAAAAGTGTCGGATCAAGTTTTGTATCAAGTGTTGGATCAGGTGTTGTAAAATACGTCAGATCAAGGGTCAGATTATATTTCTAGAAACCTGTTGGTTACTCTTAAATGAAATTGTGAAGTGTTGTTCTTCTTTTAATCTCCTTATATACATAAGATGTCTAAGATAGTATGTGAAACATGTGTAGTTCTGAATATAAGAGATCTTCTTTAGTTCCTTTAAATGAATATGTAAAAATGGTTGGAATTTATATATATATATATATATATATATATATATATATATTACTTATTGTGATTGAGAATCTTAGCCTTTATACATGGATTGAAGGTTGGTGTAAGTCCTCATTATTGTTTAATATGATGTTGACCTTCTTTAATAGTTTTAAATGTTTATATAATATAAGGAAGCATTAATTGGATAGGTAGAGTAGAATTTGTATCTACCCATTGCTCACTAATATTTTAAATCTTCTCATGGTTATTTAAATGGTATGAATGTATCTTGAATGCTTGTTATTTCTAATTATGATTGATTTCTTATAGTTAAAAATGTTACTTAAAGTGATATTGAAATCCGTACATGGTGCTTAAGGAAGACATTAAACCTTCTTAAGGGATTTTATGATTGGAAGGGTATCTAGTATCTAAAGTACTTAGAAATTATTAATTAAGATATATTATGTTAGTAAGGTACATGGTTGAGTTACATAGGAGTTGTATTTTTTGCAGATGGTGAAAACATGATTTGATGCTTGACCTCAACTGAGTCTGGATTGACAAGATACTAATGGAGACTGAATTAGATCTCTGCTCACTCCTAATATTGTACTTATGCTAATGGGGTTCTTAATAATCCTTATGTATTATTGTCTTATTCGAAATTACACTTAAGAATTTCTTACAAGGTTTATTAAGTAGAGTAGATTATTATTTGTACTATGATGAATTGATGATTAAGTATGTCGATAGTTCTAGTCTTGATTAGTGGTGTATGATTAAATTAATGGGATTTAGATACTTCCTTGTTCCTTAGAACAGTTGCCAATCCCGAGACCTTAAATGGTCAAAATGAATCAGATGAATCCTGGACTTGAGCATTGCTTATGTGTCTTGGAGGTCCTAACCATGCAGGATAGGTTGGGAAGGTAGTTTCCTTATTTTATCATTTTGAGATATGGTTGATTGAATAATAGTGATGTTTCTTTCAGTTGATTGTGATGAAATTGATTGAGTAGTTATTAATCTATTTCATGAGGCATTTCACCTATCCTAACGCCTATTGTTCAAAAAACAATGTTCACCCATTTGTACATTGCTAATTGTTGTCATAACAGAGGGGTCATTACATATGGTATCAAAGTAGGTTCAACCCTGCAACATTGGATCGTTACACTTTTCGCTCTGTTAGAAAAATGATTAAAATCACATCACTTATAAATTTTGAAATTGTCCATGCAGCAATCATGGTTAGAGGACATTGGATGCGTAGACGTCATGGTACGGGGAGATGAGGTATGCCTCATCCGAGTGTATTTACACCGGAGGGATCTAATCCTTAGAAGGATGGGGATACTTCTAAGGAGGAGCAGGTCGATGTGGGAATTATGCTAGGGATGAAGAGATCCTTTCAGAGGATTTTGGAGGCTTGATCAATCATCGTGATTAGGTGAGGGTAGGACGTCTGGAACCAATGAGGGTTCACAACACCCTCCAATAGTTATCATTAGTATACTAAGGGGACTCAATAAAGTTAATTTTCTAATCTCATGGGAGCCATGGACGACTCAGCCACCAAGGCATGGTTGGAGAACATGGCGATGTGCTTCACACTTCATTATTACACCTCCAACATGAAAGTCCACATGGTGGTATTTCAGCTGAAGGGGAGTGTTATTCTATGGTGGAAGACTCTCCTACCTCAACTAAAATAGGGTCATCGAGGAACGGTTTCAAGAGAGGTACTTGTTCGATAAATTCATTAAGTGACAACTTAATGAGTTCAACTCCTTACGATAATGTGGTCGTGCAGTGTTAGAGTATGAGGATAGGTTCATGGAACTACTTAGGTATGTTCCACATCTAAACAAAGAAAAGTTAAAGGTCAACAAGTTGTGTTCGACCTCAGCTTAAAAATTCAAGAAAAATTGAGGAGACTAATGCGTCAAATGTTACACAATGGATTTCATAAGGTCCTCATAGCGGAAGAAGAGTTGAACAATAGGATAAATATTTTGATTGTAGTATTAACTTGGGAAATTTTGTAATAAAGGTAGACATTTGTCATGATCTTAGGATCATATGACGTAATGACTCGTTTGGACTGGCTAAAATCTCATGATGCGATACTTAAATGTGATCAAAATTGTTAAGTTTGACAAATGATTTGGGAAAGAATAAGATGATTGAAGAAAGAAACTAGGTAGTGACCTTGAGATTTATATTATTCCCTATAGCTATAGAAGAGTATGTGCAAGGGATTCTAGCTATATGAAATCTTAGATATAAATAAAAAAGAGGAGGTAGAAGGATTGCGAAACTTTTTTGTAGTGCAAGTGTTTGCAGATGTGATTCCAGAAGGGTTACCAGGTTTACCGCCTGAAGGAGAGTTGGATTTTACTATAGACTTAAAGCCTGGAACTGAATCGATAGCGAGAATTCCACATCGGATGTCAACACCTGAGTTTCAAGAGTTGGAAATGAAATTTAAGGAATTATTGGACTTGAGACTCATACGTCCAAGTGTGTCACTGTGGTGTGCGCCAATGATTTACATGAGAAATAAATATGGACCATGGAGACTTTGTACTGACTATCGTCAATTACATAAAGAAACGATCGAGAACCAATATCTGTTATCAAGGATAAATGATTTGTTGATAAAAAGAAAGGAACAATGATATTTTCAAAGATTGAATTGAGATAAGGATATCACCAGTTATGTATTAAAGAGGAAGATATCCCTAAGACTTCATTTAAGACGAGGTTCAGACACTATGAGTTTACCATTTTACCGTTCAGACTGACAAACACCCAGGGGTAGTCATGATCTTGATGAATAAGGTGTTCCGCGAATGATTGGACAATTTTTTTCAAGTATTTATTGATGACATAGTGATTTATTGTCGGATGAAAGAGGAACATGATGAACATTTAAGATTGGTTCTACAGTTTCTACGAGAAAACAAATTGTATGGGAAACTGTCGAAATGCTCTTTTTACCAATCGAAGATTCATTACTTGGGACATGACATATCATATATAGTGAAGGTATCGTTGTGGATCTAGCAAAAGTAGAGTCTATTATGGAATGGCCTGCACCGAAAAATGTACAATAAGTACGTAGCTATATGGATTTAGCAGGATATTACCGATGGTTCGTCGAAGTTTTTTCAAGGACAGTGAACCCGATCACATAATTGGAAAAGAAAAACAAAAAGTTTGTTGGGACAGAGAAATGTGCAGAATCATTTTAGAATATGAAATATTTATTGACGACAACACCAATACTGAAAGTCCCTGAAATGGACAAGGAATTCTTGGTATGCACAGATGCATCCAAGGAAGTTTTAGGAAAAAATTTCATGCAAGACGGTCAAATGATTGCTTACATTTCAAGGAAATTGAGAAAGCATGAGGAGAACTATGCAATGCATGACTTGGAGTTATTGGAAATCATATATGCCTTGAGAGTTTGGAGACACTATCTGATTGGATGAAAAATTAAAACTAAAGAGAAATCACTGTGGACTGCAACATATATTTATGTAGAGTGACTTGAAAAAACGATAGAGGCGTTGCTAAGAACTACTTAGTGAATATGTCTTCGAGATTACTTACATAAAAGGTATGGTGAATAGAGTGGAATATGTGTTGAGTCAGAGGCCATGGATATTCTCAGTAATACCTATTAAGACGAATCTTCGAGAAAATATTCTAACTATAAAGAATGACGATGACTGGTATAAAGAGGTTAAGGAAAATATTGGACAAGATACCGTGATGGTACTGAAATTTGAAGACTATTATTTAGACAATGATGGATTGTTAAGATTTAACAGAAGGATTTACATATCGCCTAATGATTAATTGATAAATTTGATCTTAAGGGAAGTTCATAGAGAATTGTACATGGCTCATGTGGGAGTCATGAAGATGAAGGAAGACCTTAAGCCTTTATTCTTCTATAAGGGAATGAAAGTAGAATTAGTTAGTTACATGGCAAGATGTCTAGATTTTCAACAACTGAAGGATGAATATAGACAACCGACATGATTACTACAACCACATGTCATTCCATAATAGAAATGGGAAGTCATTTCGATGGAATTTATAGTTGGATTTCCACTGACGACAAGGGGACATGACTCAATGTTCATGGTAGTTGACACTCTGATAAAGAGTGCACATTTTATTCTCATGCGTACAATGTATTAGGAGCCAAAGATAGCTATATTTTTTTTCAATGATATTGTAATGTTACATGGTGTACCAAAAAGGATCATATCCGATCGAGGATCGGTTTTTACAGGATGATTTTGAACAATTTTCAAAGAGGATTGGGAACACAACTGAACTTTAGTACAACATATCGCCCTGAGACGGATGGGTAGACAGAAGGAACGAACCAAATTTTGGAAGATATGATGTTTATGTATGTAATGGACCAACAAAAACATTGGGAAGAGTTCTTTCCACTGGTAGAATTTGCATACAACAACAACTATCAACATACCATTAAGATGGAACCGTTTGAGTTCCTTTACGGGAAACCGTGTCAGACGCCATTGAGATGTGATCGACTTGAGAATAGGGTCCTGGTAGGACCATAAGTGATCCAAGAAATGTAAGAACAAATGAAATCTATAAGAAAAAGGATCAAAGAAGAGCAATAGCCACATAAGAGTTATGTCGATGCGCATTGTGTTTACCGCAGTTATGAAGCTGGCGACCAAGTTTTCTTGTGGGTGAAACCGTACAAGAGTTCAATCAAGTTTGGAAAGGGTGCTAAAATCTCTGCTAGGTTTGTGGGACCTTTTGAAGTTGTGGAAAAGAAAGGACCCATGGCTTATCAACTAGCCTTTCTTGATTCTTTGAGACATATGCATGATGTTTCTCATGTATCTATTTTGAGACATTATGTTAGTGATCCTACATGTGTGATTGAAGTGAGTTCTTTGCAGGTATCAGATGAGGGTGCTATCACGGTGGAGCCAATCCACATTATGGACCATTTCATTCAACAACTACGGAGTCAAATAGTCGATCAGGTCAAGGTCCAGTGGCACAATTATAGTCCACACTTGGCTACTTGGGATAACGCATATGATATGCATAAATAATTTCATATACTATTATTTACTTCATATACTAATTTCAATAATTTCATATACTAATTTCAATAATTTAATATACTATTATTTATTAGACATATAGATATTTTCATATACTATTTACTTCATATACTAATTTCAATAATTTGATATACTATTATTTATTAGACATATAGATGTTTTCATATACTATTATTTACTTCATTTTATATACTATACAACAACGAGAGAAAGTTTAAAATAGGAGAGCGTGTATGTAACATCCCACTCTACTGAGCACATGTTATAGACTTATCCTTGAGGATACTTGCATCGAAGTGATCCAGTTATAGTACAATATTATTTGTTCTTACTATGGATTTTACATTATGATGTGGATGGGTATTTATTTATTACTACTTGATATATGTATTGACATATGTTATTGATGAGTTTACTTGAGTGTGCAGGAAGCATGATAGATTATAGATGTTGATGGAATCAATGGACCTCCTTGGATTCTGGATTGAGTTAGGGAGTGGATTGTATTTGGTTTGAGTATTTCATTTTATGCATATGTGACATATGATTTATTACAGTATGATTAGGTATATGGATCATTGACAGTTTTTTGTCAATGGATGGAAGCTGACGAATACTTGCTAATATGCCTCACATAAAGAGTAAAGGGGCCATGCACAAAAAACCAATCATTGAGGGAGAGGTGTGGCAGAGTCCCTAACATAGCCTACTATCACTCTTGTCATGGATTGATTTGTAGGTTAATGATTACCTAGTTTGGAGGTCCACGATGTTGTGAGGGAAGACTGAGATAGTTGCTCACAAATATTTATAAGGGGTTCCCAATAAGGAAGAGTCCTTATTCCTTAGAATCCCTTAGTCTCTCACAAGGTCAACCAAGTGGAGTGTTGACTCCCAGGGTTGGACAAGCTACCAAAACCAGTGAAAGGCGAGTGGCACCCTTGGAGAATGGGAGTGCGTATTGAAGGGAACATCGCATAATTTAAAAACATGACTCAATGAATCTAGGTGGCCTAGAAAACAATGAATTGATTTGGCATTTTCATATTTAAATTAATTAATTAATGAGTAATTTATTAATTATAAATCCCCATAAACGTCTAAGCCTATTCTAAGAAAAATCCTAATTCTAAGTTTAGTTAGAGGACTAAAATTAAATGTTAAATGAAAAAAGGGATTATAGATAAATCAATCTAAAGAAAAAGTGAGATAAATCTAAAGTTTTGATATAATGCACATGTGTGCAAGAAAATACCGAAATGGAATTTTAAAATAAGAAAGGAATAAAGCATGAGAGAATAGGTGCACACAGAATGGTGTCTAGAGTGTAGCTACCACTAGTCTAACTAGAAGAAGACTCATATTTTAACTCTAACTCAGATTTAGTAAGGATATAGTCATTAAATGAGAATATGGGGAATAAAGAGACAACTAAGAGGGATTTAAGGAACACATTTGGGAAAAGTGAGAGAAATTGACTTTTAATTAAAGTAAAATATCTAATTACTTGTGCAACTTGGGGAGAGGGTGACAACTGTGACGGTCAATAACCCTAATTTATTTAATTTAAAAATTTAATTAATTATGCATGTGGGCATGTGTCAGTAAGGAATTTTTCCTATAAAGAAAATGGTCTAGATGGGAAATGGAGACATTGGTGATTGGTAAAGTTATGTTGCAAAAATCATTTTGACTGGTTTTACTTATGAGAGTTGTGTGCCAAGATTGATCTGGAATGGTGGTTCTACCTCGTGATGATAAAATATAGACAAGAAGAACAACATGGCGAAAAAGTCTCACTAGCCAACACTTTATGTATTCACTCCAATGTTACATATTTATAGTACAATGGGTAATTCCACCTCATAGAGAGATTTTCTCTAGATCCTAAAAACATGCATGATGACTAGGCTAGGCAATCTTAACTAACTCATTAGTCATCACTTGAGGATATATTACTAATATCCTAAATGAATAATACAAATATAGGTGACAATTTGGACTTAGTGATTGGTAAAGGTAAGCCATAGTCTAACAATCCCCCCCTCAATTACAAGTCTGATCAATAATACCAACAATAAATAATAAACTGGTATCAATTCCATGTCTTCATACTAAAAATCCCGTGTTGAGCCTCAATGAAGAACTTCCTGAAAAACCACCAATCTGGATGTTGAATGGTTCATATGAAATGAACTGGAAGAGAGCTGAGATATGGAAGTGAACAGCTGCAATATCTGAACATTCCCTGATTGCTTGACAATTTGATCATTTTGCCAAGTATTTTATCTAGAAGAATCTGATGTCTTCTGTTAATTGGTGAACATGTAGTATCACCACTCAACTATCAGTGTATCATTGAAAGTGCTCTCTGAATCTGTGGTTTGGGATGACCAATAACCAATTGATACCATGTATCTAATGGTTTTTGGATAACCACTAACCAATCTTGACACTTTTAGGTGTCTAACAACATCCCAATGTATAATGTGTATGATTCAATTGAAAGTCATTGAACCATAATCCTGTCAAATCCTGACATCTCTGGAAAATATCACTATGTAATCATGTGAGCTAGGATGCATGCAAATTGTTTACTTAATGTAAACTCCAATCCGATGAGAGCGAACTAAGAGAAGTGAATCAACTTCTAGTCTGACACATCTTTGAAAATGCCTGACAACTCAATCAAATGCCAATCTGCAATGTAGAAGGATCCTCTTGTCCTCTCCTAGGTCGAATGACCATCTATGTGAACCAAATGTTCACATCATTGCTCTCAAAATATATATGATTCAACTTAAACTTATTGAACCAAAATTCTGCCAAAGTCTGTCATCTACAAACCACAATTTCCCATTTGGCAAATTTCATGCCCATCTGGCATACTTGATATTTGTTGTTGTCGAAACTTTTTGTCTGACAACCAATTCCATCATCAATTCCCCTCTTTGTCAACTGAAAGGAGAGACCACAAGTGGTTTCATGAACCATCATCACTAGAATTTTAAACTCCCCCCCTTAAGGTACATGAGAGTTACATCAATCTACTCCCCCCTTCTAGGCTCAAGAGAGTACCATACTTGTTTCATTTGAGTACAACACAAAGTGGGCATGCAGAAGCAACCACATGTTATCTCATCCCATGAGGGCCATGCTCGAAAGCTACGCCATAAGGGGACCACTTATATGAGGTACACAAATGTTATGTGATACAAGATTGAATTCTATGGTAAGACTTATATAGTCGCTTGGTTGTTGATGACCATTTCCAAGGATCAATCCACTCATAGTGAATCTTCAATCTTGCAGGTTTCTTCAGTGTTGAATATCTGTCTGAAGAATGGTTAGGATTGCCACAATGCTGGCAAGGATGTAAATCAAAACACTGATTCTCCATGTGACCAACTTGATTACAATGTTGGAACTTATCATTCTGATGTTGAACTTGAAGAGGTGAAGTTGAAGATCCTTGAAGGAATCCATCACTTTGGAACTTGATTGGTCTGGAATGATCAGGAATATGAAAGATAACTTCCTTGTCATATCCAAGTCCTATTCTATTCTTGTTGTATATGATTTCTTCCCAATGTCTGATGATGGACTTGGAAAGAATATTTTGAACCTATTGCATTGAAATCCATGGAAGCGGATTTACTGCATGTTGATGCATCATTGAAAGGTTTTCTTCACTGAAATCAAAAGAAAACTCTTGAAATGTAGGTTCATGAATAGATTCAACTATCTGAAACTTATTTTGAAGTTATATCACTGTGTTGTTCCTTCACTGATTGTTGATCAAAAACATCATCATCATCATCATCATAGAGAGGGTTGTGCTGAACAAAAACTAGTTCAGAAAACTTCATTGGTTGCTGATTTTTTAGATCAGCCAACTCATCATTCAATAGATGGGATAGAGATTGAAGAAGTCTAACTTTAGATTGCGTCACTTGCAAACACGTTAACACTGATTGAAGAGTTTATTTTTTCAATGTCACTGTGTTGTCTTCAGTGGTGTTTATTAGAGTGCTCAGTAACTCTAATAATTTGAAACTTCAATCCTTGTGCAGGTAGATCCTTATTAGAATTTTGAATCGACAGAAGAAGGATTATCTGCAACTCGCTCACTTGAATCGCTCACTTGAATCGCTCACTTGAACTTCACGCTCGCTTTCTATTCACACTCACTTGAACTTGCCTTGCTTTCTTCCAAGAATTTGAGGATGTCGGTTACCACTGAAAATGCATCCAAAACTTGATGTTTACAATGATTTGAGTTAAACTACTCAATCTTGTCAATTTGGACTCAAAATTACAATGACTCTAGGGTGTCGGGCTCAGCCAAAAATGCACCTTATGACAAATTCAATTCAACTCAACTTGATTTTAAAAAGACAAGTAAACTTACAAAAGGACAATTTGCAAGTTATAATAAATCCTGATTCTAAAGTTGAATTACTCTTGAATGTGTTGTCAATCCTTTTGAGTCCTGTTCTCCTTTGCTTACGAGCTTGACTTGTTCATTTCTTTAGTATTCTTTGTTGATGGTTGATTTGCATTACTTTTTCTTGAATGCATGTTCATGAGTAACATTGTGTTAGGGCTTATGTGATGCAGGAGCATCCCTCATGACAATCGAGCCAACATGGAAGCGGAAGACAGCTGGAGGATGTCCAGCGCAAATTTTTGAAATTTCCCTTGAAGTTGTTATGCCAAGCATAAATGAGATCATTTAATGAAGGTGTCTTGGTAAAAATGTAATCAGACCTCGAGCCATACGCTCTCGTCTGAAGTAGATGGAGGCATTTATAGTAGTTAATGCAGGTAGATAGGATTTTTCTAGATTAGACAGTTCTAGAAGAAAAGAGGGAGAACGGATATAGACACCCTCATTATACTTTGTAACATAGCTCAGGAAGATTTAGAAGAATACAGAGCATAGGAGAGGAGCAGAGAACTGTAGAAGAACACCCATGTATAGATCTTGAATTAATAGAAGAAGTTGATTCAGATTCATGGTTGTCATGTTATTCTCTGTGTATGTGTGTTGAATGCTATGCTCATGAGTATTACTTCCTGTTATGAATTTTCTATTATGCTGTGTGTATGATTTCATGTGTTGAGATTGAAATATGAGAGGGAGTGGAATGAGTTACAATTGTTTCTCTATCTCAGTAAGGATTTCCTGCAAGGAGTGCAGTTGAAGTCGTCTGCAAGGAGTGCGTTGATAGAAGGCTCAGATAGTTATATCTTGTTCTCATTCACCCAGAAGAGAAATTGGGTTATAGGAGCCATGCAAGGAGTGCGCAGGCTAAGGAGAGTCTCAGTCGCAACTGAGCGAAGTATTGAAGGATTGTTGCTGCAGGTGTGCACAGAGTCAAAAGAACTAAACACTGGAGGTGTTTGAGAACTGCCGCAAGGAGTGCGTGCAAAGAACCTCTTTGAGGTTGAAAGTGTGAGAAAGCTCAGGAGGGATAAGGCCTTCAAAATTCATCGAGCGAAGTACAGAGAGTCTGTGCGCATAATGATTGAATAGGCACTGCAAAGTTGCATGCAGAAGGACCAGTCCCCAAAGAGAAATACTAGTTTCACTTGTAGAAGAAATCCTCAAGGAGAAAAGAAATCGACGGTCAGGATCTTACGGTGAGGATTAGTGAAGTCCCGTCAACCGTTGGATCTGCCACAGAAGGGGGGAACTTACGGCTGTGTTCAGATTTCAAGCTCCAGAGATTTAGGACCATCAGATCTCACTCAAACACCCGTCAGCCATCGGATCTGACATAAGTCGCACGAGGGTTATCATCGGGATTCGAAGGATCGAAAGTCTCGTGGTCGAGTGTTTTTCAACAATTGAAACCCCAAAATCCCTGGAAGATCTGGGTCATCCATCTGTTGGGATAGGTGGTAGGGAATTGAGAGTTCATCGGCATTTTCGGAGTTTCAGGAGCCAAGGATCCGTGACCAGGAGAACCCCGAAACGGTGGAGGGATCATAGCCATAGGATCTCAAGGAGGACATGTGTCGCATGATCACCAGATCCGGATTTTGGTCATCGGAGTTCAGGTAAGTGAAGGTTCCTGGTTTTGTAAAATAGTGAACCCCGAGAGTTGATCTGGACCGTCCACCATTTTGGACGCATGTCATAAATTTGGAGAGAGTCAATAATTGGCGTATAGGAGTTCCTGAAGACAAGGAAGTCGAGACATTGTAAGTACCGAAACCCCAGAGAAATCGGGACCGTTCGTCAGAGGGGACGCGTGGAGGAAATCAGCGTCATCGGGAGAATTCCCGATAAGGAATCATCAATCGGGGTTTAAGTCATCGGGAAATCGGGGATTCCGGTGACAAAGTGATTATGCACTTTGGTTTCACGAACTGCGAAATCCTGACGAGGAGGAAGGCGTCGTAGTGGAAGACAGTTGTCAGCCTAATGGAGAATCGGTGTTCGAGAAATCGGGAAACCCACGGGAAAGTGTTTTGTAGCATTAGAAATCCCGAACCCTGATAAGAGGTAAAACCGTGGTCACAGGTTAACGGTCCTATGGTTCGAAGCATATAGCCAGAGGGCTATCGTGAAAAAGGCGCGTCGCGATTCGTTGAATCACGAGTCTTAGAGACACGAGTAATTCGACATCGCAAACCCCGAAAACTGGATGGGAGTTACAACTGCGGTCGTATGGGAGCCGATCGTGTGGAATAAAGGGATTAGCCAAGTGGGGCTAAGGCAACAAAAGAGCGCATCAGAGATCGGAGATCGGTGATTCAAGTTGCCAGAATATCGTGGGTGTCAAAACTTCGATAGTGGGAACCCCGATAGAAGGAAGGGAGTCCCTGAAGAGATTTCTGTGGGTGAAATATTTCTCGATAGGGAAATAGAGAACCTTTGAGTTCTTCGGGCCAGGAAGGAAATAGAAGGTCCTGTGACAGAACGTGCCCCGAGGGTGCGCCTGCGTCAAGTGGTATCAGAGCTTAGAAGAGCTTCTTTGCTTTCTGTAGCAGAGAAAAAAAAAAGAAAGGGGAATTCACCATGCTGCCAAGGAGAAGGGGTAGACAATCACCCGATCCAGAGGAGGAAAGGGAAATGTCTAGAGAAAGAGGTAGGCAAGTGCAGAATCCAGACATGGAAAGAGAAATCCGAAATCTTCGTGCCAGAATGGAGGACATGGAGGTAAGAGAAAGGCGCAAAGCTGATGTAGGAGATACTAGTGAATCCGAAAATGAAGATGATGTTGGACATGGAGAAGAAGAAATCCCAGCGGAAGATGCAGTGAGTGAACGCTTACTTAAAGTTGTTGCAAGAATGAGTACAAAGGTGAAAATGGATGTTCCAGTTTATGAGGGAAATCTGGATGTAGAAGAGCTGCTAGATTGGATTAGAGCTCTAGACACTTACTTTGATTATGAAGATATTGAAGAGGATAAGAAGGTTAGGCATGCCGTCATGAGATTAAAAGGACATGCATCCTTGTGGTGGGATGAACTACAAGCTGACAGGCGTTGCCAAGGAAAGCAGAAAATTAAGAGCCGGGACAGGATGATTGCAAAGATGAAAGAAAAATTTATTCCCAGAGACTATCAAATTTCTCTGTTCAGGAGGATGCAGAACCTAAGACAGAAGATGATGACAGTGAAGGAGTATACTAAGGAATTTTACAGGTTGAATATCAGGGCAGGTCATCGCGAAAGAAATGACGAAAAGGTGGCTAGGTATATAAATGGCCTGAGATATGAGATTCAGGATGAAATAAGTATGGCAACCATCCGAACGGTAGAGGATGCTTATCAAATGGCTTTGAAAGCAGAAGAGAATATGAGCCATAAGAAAGGTCAGCGAGGCCGAGGCAGGAGTCAGCCCAAAGACAAATCGGTTGTCCAAGATAAGTACCAAAATCCCAGGGACGACTGGAAAAGGCCTCAGACTAGAACCGAGAGAGGTGGAAGTTCGCAGCAACGGCGATATGCTGAGAAAAGAGAACAACGTACTGAGCATAGAGAAGGATATGTTGATAACGATAGGTTTCCTCGTACCAGAGATAGAGGAAGAGGAAGAGGTGGAGTAATCACATGCTTCACATGTGGAAAGAATGGGCATAGGTCGTTCGAGTGTCCAGAGAAAAAGAAAGAAACTGGAGAGACTCACATCGCCGAGGCACATAGGCGAGACGTTGAAGCTGAATATGCTGAAGGTGGAAGATCGTTGGTGATCCGGAAAGTCCTTTTGATGCTAGAAAAGGAGATGGAGAATTCAGCGCAGAGGAACAGTCTTTTTAGGACTTCTTGCAAGACCAAGGATAGACTGTGCAAGGTCATTGTGGACAGTGGAAGCACAAATAATCTCGTTTCAACTGAGATGGTAGAAAAACTGGAGCTGGAGACAACTAATCACCCGAGTCCATACAAAGTTACATGGCTACAGAAGGGACATTAGGTAAATGTCACTAAACAATTCTTAGTTGACATTAAAATAGGAGGATATAATGATAAAATTTTATGTTATGTCATTCCTATGGATGTTTGTCATTTATTGTTGGGTAGGCCATGGCAATATCATAGAAATGTGATTCATGATGGGAGGATGAACACATATACCCTGACGAAGAATGGGAGAACCCATATGTTTCATCCAATTGAGGATAAGGAGGTGAAGCTGGAAGTAAGCAACATAGTACTTCTCATGAGTGGTAAGGAACTTCTTACCGAGGTTAAGAAGAAGGAGGATCCACAATTTTTTGTGGTCAGAAAACTGAGAATTGTTCTGACTAGTAAAAAGGTGGATGATTTACCAGAAGAAGTTCAGGAACTGCTGAAAGAATTTGTTGATATCGTAGTGGACGAACTACCTCGTTCGTTGCCACCAATGAGAAGTGTGAGTCATCATATAGACCTCATACTAGGAGCTAGTTTTCCGAACAAAGCCACGTATAGATTGACGCCGTAGGAGAATGAAGAGGTTAAAAGACAGGTCCAGGAGTTGTTGGACAAAGGGTTGGTTAGAGAAATCTTGAGTCCATGTGCTGTTCTGACGGTACTCAGTCTGAAGAAAGACGGAGGATGGAGGATGTGCACTGATTCAAGAGCCATTAACAAGATAACCATCAGGTATAGATTTCCATTGCCGAGGATGGATGATTTGATGGATTGCTTAAGTGGAGCAACATTTGTTTCAAAGATTGATTTGAAGAGTGGATATCGTCAGATTCGTATGAGAGAAGGTGATGAATGGAAAACAACATTCAAGACAAATGAAGGTTTGTATGAATGGCTTGTCATGCCATTTGGCTTGACGAATGCACCAAGTACATTCATGAGATTGATGAATGATGTCCTGAAGGAGTTCATTGGAAAATTTGTCATCGTATATCTGGATGACATATTGGTTTTCAGCAAGACGAAGGATGAACATCTGAAGCATTTGGCTATTGTGATGAAGAAGCTACAGCAGGAGAAGTTGTTGATAAACATGAAGAAGTCCTCATTCGTGAAGACAGAGCTCATTTATCTAGGTTTTATTATATCTGCAAATGAGATGAGGATGGATCTAGATAAGGTAGAAGTGATCAAGAATTGGCCATCACCGAGGAACGTATTTGAGGTGAAGAGTTTTCACGGATTGGCTAGTTTCTACTGGAAATTCATCAGGAATTTCAATGGGATTAGTGCAGCAATGATGGATACAGTCAAGAAAAGACATAAATCTTTTCACTGGACTGAAGAGGCTGAAAAGAGTTTCAATTTGTTGAAACGAAAGATTACGGAACAACCGGTTTTGGTGTTGCCGGATTTCAAAAAGACGTTCCAGGTGAAATGTGATGCGAGTGGGTTTGCCATAGGAGCGGTCTTGAGTCAAGAGGACAGACCGATTGCATATTTCAGCGAGAAGTTGAATGAGGCAAAAGAGAAATATTCCACATATGATAAGGAATTCTATGCCATCATACAGGCATTAAAGAAATGGAGGCACTATCTGATTCCAAGGGAATTTGTTTTATATAGTGATAACCATGCATTGCAATATGTAACTCAACATGAGAATTTGAATCAGAGGCATGTTAAGTGGGTCGAATACATGAAGAATTTTACATTTGTGATAAAACATATTTCTGGTACTGCTAACAAAGTGGCTGATGCTTTGAGCAGGAAAAGTTTGCTGATGCAGGAATTCAAAGTCAGGACGTTAGGTTTTGATGATCTTAAAGATATGTATGCAGCTGATCAGGATTTCAGAGAAGCATACGGAGCCGCTAAGAACCCACTCCTTAGAGACAGAAGCCAGTGGATAGAGTATGTGATCTAGGATGGATTGCTGTTCAAAAGTAATCAACTATGTATTCTGAATTTCTCCATGAGGGAGAATCTGCTAAAGGAAAAACACAGCGGAGGATTAGCAGGACATTTTGGTCACGACAAGACATTCGAAAAGCTGAGTGAGTCATAATTTTGTCTAGGGATGAGGTCAGAAGTCAAGAGGTTTGTAGACAGATGCAGGATTTGCCAGCATGCAAAGGGAAAGAAGCAGAATGCGGGTCTTTACCAACCATTGCCCATACCAGATAAGTCGTGGGATGAAATTAGCATGGATTTCATATTGGGATTGCCAAGGACACAAAGAGGATTTGATTCGATCTTTGTGATAGTGGATAGATTTTCCAAGATGGCACATTTTATCCCATGCCATAAAACCAGTGATGCGACTCACATCGCAAATCTGTTCTTCAAGGAGGTCGTTCGACTTCATGGATTGCCGAAAAGCATAGTTTTAGACAAAGACACAAAATTCACAGGGCATTTCTGGAGGACATTATGGAAGAAGATGGGGACTAACTTGATGTTTAGTTCTTCTTATCATCCTCAGACGGATGGACAAACAGAAGTGGTGAACATATGTCTAGGAGACTTGCTGAGAAGCTTGGTGACAGAGCACCATAGCAATTGGGACAATATATTGCCACAGGCAGAGTTTGCTTACAATGACTCTGTTAATCAGAGCACATGAAAAAGTCCATTTCAGATTGTATATGGAATGCAACCGAGAGGAGTTTCTAAATTGAGGAATTCATGATAGACTGCTACTAGCAGCGCTAGTGAAGAAGAATTTGTTGAGGCAATGAAAGAGCTTCACAGCCAGGAGAAGGAGCGATTACTGAAATCAAGCCAAGAATATAAGCGCAGAGCCGATCAACATAGGAGACAACTTCAGTTCAAGGTTGGTGATTTGGTTCTGGCGCATTTGAGAAAAGAAAGGTTCCTGAGAGGAACATACAACAAGTTAAAGATGAATAAAATTGGACCATGCAAGATCTTGAAGAAGCTGGGAGAAAATGCTTATGAGATTGAGTTACCAGACGGAATCGGAATATCTTCGATATTCAACATCGTGCATTTATACCCATATAGATATGGAGAAATCGAGACTGCAAGTGATGAACAACCAGAGGTTTAGTGGCAAAAGAAGATGCCAGTTGCAGAGAAGCCACAGATGGAACAGATACTGAATAAACGAGTGGGTAAGAAAACCAGAAGGAAAGAATATTTTGAATATTTGGTCAAGTGGAAGGGCCATCCAGTTGAAGATGCCAGCTGGGAGACTGAAGCA
>SNQJ01S0004805.1:168310-183617 GCA_010110895.2 Picea sitchensis
AAATATTAATCTATTATCTCATTCATAACTGAGTGATTTGGAATTGTAACAGAATTATGAGTGTAGTTAAGTGAGTTAAGCTTAGTTGTATTAGTGTGAGTTCAGTGAATTAATTATTCATTAATTCACAATCAGTTAACTCGCATGCAACTGAAGACTTGCCATGGTTAACAACATGCATGTCATTCCAATGGACACCAGTTGAGATAACAGGTGAAAGGGACAATTGGCTATCAGTTGTGATTTGTTCACACATGCAGTGGATATGCTTATGAGCATGTGCAAATGATTCATTTGATTCATTGTGAGAATTCGGATTGTGAGAGTTTGTGCAGAGGAGGCAGGTTGTCTGGACACGGTTGGCGCATGTATTTGCTAATTTGTGTATGACAGTGTGAGACGATTGTATTGTACTAAGAGCTCTTGGATTAGAGTTTTGTATGAGATTGTTTCATGATTCATGATATACATAATATATGATAGTGGGGTTTTTAGCTTTACACTTTCCCGGTAAAACTTATTGTGTTATGTGTTATTGATATTTCACTTTGTGCATTGTGGTTGTGATCGTGGTTTAAATTGCTTCCACAAAAGTAATAGTAGAAGCGATTCTGTATTTAACAATAGCAGAACTTGTTAGATCAGGAGAATCGCAAGAATACATTAATTTGTATCGAAATTTCTACATTAATTAATCAGAATGCAATAATTACACGATTTCTTTTCAAAGTCTTCATGGATTTATTTTTCTTCCTTCTTCCCTTCTGGGCAAGGACTTGTTTCTCTGCAACTCATCTTGTTTATTTTGAATGTCCTTTACATGTAGTTGTAAAGGAAACCATCAACGCTATTAATGTGGAATAAATTTGTCAATCAATATGGTCAATTTTTATGTATATTTGTATTTATGAACCAACTTGAACATTTAGTATGATCTCTGAAGGGAAGACCTAATAAAGTAAAATTAAATAATCTTTGTGAAAATATAAAATTATTACAGAAATATAGAAAATAGAGAAGTCAAACGTCAAATAGAGTTAGAGTTAATTTATGATAATAACTTTAGATCATTTGAAAACATGATTAAATAAATAGGAAAGAAATTATTTTGATTAGAGACTAAGTTGCAAAAAATGGAGATTATATTATAATAAATGGAAAAACAAAGCCAAGAAAATAAACAATCGACCCAAGAATAAGAGGTCGACCAAAGAATTAGAGGTCCATAATGTAGATCATCTTAATTTGAGGAACAAGATTAAAGAGTTAAAAGAAAAATTAAATAACAACTTGGCCCTAAATAGTTTGAAAGATAAATTTGACATCAAACTCATCAAAGAGGAAATGAATAAGATTCTAGAGTTAGACCATGCATGTAAAAAAAGAACCTCGAACCTCATCATTTGTTTTTTAAAAGACAAGAAAGATGAGAACATGCTACCATTGGTTAAGGAAGAATTACAAAATAAATTATGAATTGGAACAACTTCTCTCATATAAGAAAAGAGGATGGGAAAATAATTGAGTATAAATATAGATTAATTTGTGTTAATGTAAGCTCTAATGACCATAAATATTTCATACTCTGTAAAACTCTTAGTTTAAAAGGTCAATAATATTTCTAAATGAAGACCTTATTCCAAAAGACCAAGATAAATTAATGAAGGAAGTTCAAAAAGTGAAAGAAGCAGGGAAGGAAGGAAAATGGGAAATAATTAGGAGTAGGAAAGATATTATTAGGGATGAAGACTATAATAAAATAATACATAGCAATTTGGAAAAACCTATATCCTCTCTTTGAGCCATCGTGGTTTTCCATAGAGAAAAGTGTCCATGTTAAGTTGGATGTAGACTGAAAAATGATATTATAGTGCTTGTTGAAACTTGAGAGAATGAAGAATCTGAGGTCCTTTAGATAGAAGGATTTGTCTTGTGGTTAGTATGGAACAAGAAATAGTCCATAGAGGAATTGGAAGCATAGCTTGTTAGATAAGAAATAAAAAATAAACATTTTTCCTCACATTAGGATTCACAAGTAAGACCCTTTCAATTAGTACACGTGGATGGATATTTTATATATTAATGTTAATAGGATTTATATAGAATATTCTATTTCATGCCTACTAATTCTACTCTTTATAAGAAAGAGAAATCTAGATAAAACATGTCCTTACAATGGCTTAGAAGAGGATATTTATAGTTTCAGAAATGAATCTGTTGTCCTCTTTCTAGGAGAATTTAATGATACAAATAACTAATGACGTTATTATTTTAAAGAATCATACCAACCCTAATCCTCTATGTCTAGATGAGGACATTTCATTATCTAGTAGATACAAAATAAACTTTGAAGACTTGATTGAGAATTTGTTTGGTATTGAGCTAATCAAGATTTGTAGTTCTCCATATCTAATATTTCACAATGGTTTAATGAAGTGGTTGAAATCCAATTGTATGAGTTGTATTCATCGGCTTGTCCATAGTGTCATAGATTATATCTGATATATAATATCCATGTGTAGAAGAAAATAGTAAATTTTGACATCTTAAATGACCACGATCCCAACTATGATCATAGACCTTTAAACTTAAGTATAAACTTTCCCATGCACAAAAACCACATTGAAGATAATTTTCATAACCAAAAGAACTTTATTTATGAAAAAATAAAGCTAGTATTCTTTTGAAAAGGAACTGAAATAATGAATCAAATCTTATATCAATTGGGGACATTAGTGAAGACATATTTCATAATTTTATGAAAACCCTCTCTACTTTTATTAACAAGTTCTTTGTTGACGTGTTGTGTAAAAAAAAAATAGAATGTCCAACCCTTGGTATGATAAAGAGTGTAATATTCTTATAAAAACCATTAGGGATGCTTATAGTGAGTCCTAAAAATATGACAAGATAAATAGGTATAAATCCCTAATTAAAAGGATATTTTTTATATAAATAGAAACCAAGAGAGGTTTTTGCACCTATCTAAGCTAGATCCTAACAAATTTTGGAGGAAAATGATGACTGATAAAACTAAATAAAGAAATATTATTCCCTTAAGGGACTAGAATTCCTACCTTAAAAATATTGACACATCCCTTGATGTTGTGGACAACATTCAAACTCTTTGTGCATAGGAATAATTTTTTCTATATAATAGATTGAGTTTGAGGTTAAGAGACTCGCAAAAGAGAAATTTAAGGACATCAAAGGATACTAAGAATATATCTTAAAATTTGGATGGATTATTGTCATCTGTCACATTGACAAGCTCTTCAATTTACCAGTCAAGCAAGGTGTCCCTAAAAATTGGACTCAAAGCCTCATTGTACTTACTTTTAAAAGTGGATAAAAAAAATTCCTCCAATTATATAACCACTATAATTATCCCCCTTTTATCCAAGTTATATCGAATTATTTTCGAAAAGAAGATCAATGTATGTATAGAAAGCCATGGAAAAAGAGCTTAAGGCCAGGTCATATTTAAGATATATAAATGGACCAGATTGTTATGTTTATGATCCTTTTATAGGAGTGCCTCAATAATTAAACCAATCTCCTACATTGTTTCATTGACATTAAAAAATAGTTAGACATATTGTCCATGCCTAACCTTTGGAATAGATTAGAAGAGCTAAAGCTCCTTTCGAGTTGAGAGCTACCATGCAAAGGTTTTATGAGAATGGTATTTCCAAGTTTAGGAAAACTAAGGGATAGTTAAAAATAAATTTTAATATAGTATTTAAGCTATCTCTTATTCCCTACCCATTTTTACATATACATCAACAAGATATATAGTTATTTGGAAGAACTAGGTTTTGTTAGACCGATCCTATCTTGTATAGTCATCATCCTTCTTATTTACATTGATGATATTGTTCTTAGGTGAGGAGTCCATATGTTATTGAAAAGACACTAAAAAACCGCAAGGGTTTTTTCTCTAGTACATGTATGACTATTAACACTAACAAAATGAAGGTTATGATAATTAAATCCAAAATAATCACTTTTGTTAAATTCATGTATGACAACAAAAAATTGGAGGAAGTGAATTGATAGAAATATATCAGAATTTATCTACATCACAAGATTTCCTAGAACTATAGCATCGAGAAAAGGATAAAACGAGGGTGGAAAGATTGTTATGGACTTGAATTGTTTTTTGAATTAGTGGACCTTTGGCTATGGGATAAGAATAAACTCCTCTTTGATACTCTTGTCGCTCGTGTTATCTTATATGGTTGTGAAGTTTTGGGATGTGACATCTGTATAAAATCATGGATAAATATAGAGCAATTCCAAAAGTTTTTTATAATGTGCAATCTCAAAATTAAAGGGAATACACCCTATCATATCCTTGTCATATAAGTGAGTCTTTCCTAGATTGAGAGCATGACTATGACTAAGTACCTAATATAGAAGAACAAGATAAAAAAACATGGAAGACAAGATGGTTTCTAATATTGGTTTAATCTCCAATCAGAACCACCTATGGGTCAAGAAGGTCTCGCATAAAGATGACAAGTCTTAGCTAAATCATAGGGAATCAAGGAAGACATTACTCTACAAAATAAGAATAATATAAAAAATATTATTATATCTAAATTTAAGGAGAAAATGTGGCGCAATAAAGAATTAGAGGATAAAAGAAAATTAAGATCCTATAAAGAGACGATCAACCCTAACTTAGGACATCAAATGTGTATCTTTATTTTGAATCACGTAAAGAATAAAATCAACATTGCTAAAATAGGAACAAACTCTCATGAGCTCCGTAGTGAAATAGGGCATTGGGCAGTTTCTAAAATGTCGTGGGTCGAAAAAAATTATCATCTTTGTGACACTAGGAGGGTTAAAGATGAAAAACAATATTTCTTAGAATTTTCTATGTACACACACATTAGATCAAAATTTTAAATTACTTGTTACAATACTAACATTCCTAACCTTTTAACTCATCAAAACTATGGTTATTTAGAAACACTTGTCTTAAAAAATTTAGAAAACAAAAATAAAATACTTAAAAACACCAATAATTCTTTGTCTTTATTAAGGTCCAATAGATCAAATTTGGTCTTGTAGATGTTGACCATCATCATCTTCATCACACACACATAATTATATGTTTAAATGTTTAATAATTTCTTCTTCTTTTTTGTGACTTTCTCCTTATAAAATGTACTCTTATTTAATATATATTAAATAAGAGTTGCATTATGAGAAGAAATATATAAATGAAGGAGAAAGTATTGTCTCACATAGATATAAATTTAATGGACAAATACTTTGTATTCATCACTTTTTTATTTATGATTTTTTTCAACTTACAATTAATAGGCTATTAATTTATGTGAACATAAATTAAAGGATCATAAAAATATTGAAACATCATGTTTTTCTTTATTTATAAGAGTGAATATAAAATGTTAACACTAATTACATAAAATTTTAATAAATAAAACATATACATGTTGTTGGGAGTCTTTCCTTTCATCATCATTATCTTTATTATTAAATGAAATATTTTAAATCATTATTCAATGTTATATGATAACACAACTATTTTTCATATTCTAAAATTTCCCTATCTTATATCCTTTCTTAACACAAATATTTACATCTTTTATTCTATAAGTTCTTTCTTTGCCCTCTATTTATCTTACCCATTTTATGATCATACCTTGATAAAATAATGTATCTTACTACCTTACCTTAATACATTATTATATTCCAACATTTTAATGTATTAATATTATTGATGATGATGATGATGATGACGATTAACGTTCACTAAGACCTAATTAGTCTATCGGACCTTAAGAGGGTAAGTGATTACTAGTGATTCTTTAGAATTTTGTTTCTGTGCTTGAAAAGCATTAACATAAGCTTTACAAGATCACCATACTTTTGTTGAGTTAAGAGGTTAGGAAGGTTGATCGTAATTATTAATTGAAACTTAAACACTCACCTCAAATCGCTAATCATTAAATATTATTAAATATTATTGTTGATCCACATCCATTTCTCCTCAACAACTACTTTATAGAAATATTTTTTACCTTTGCATTCTCAAAGGACATCTTGATTATTCTCACCTTTGCATTCTCAATGTACATCTTGATTATTATCAATTTTCTTATTTCAACAGTCATCTCTACTACCTCCTATTTAATACATATTGCGACACTCATTTTGTTACTCTAAGTTTTTAGTTGTCATTCATGATGGATGATGTGTCCACTCTAAAAGTTGAACGTTTCAAAACTAGGTACACAGTTTGTATCTAGAAACACTCTCAACATTATGTCTAACTTTCAAAACTTACATTTGCAGAAAACATATACATTTTAACATTTAAAATAATGTAATTAAGATAATTTCTTTTTAATTAATGTTTTTTTTTGTGAGTATTTTTCTTTCGTTAATTATGAGATTTGAGCATCCCAAGAATTATGATGGAATTTGGTGGTAATATTGATAGGATTAAGCATATAAAATCATTTTTTGAATATTTTTGTTTATTTTTAAAATTGAGATTTGACCATGGCAATAATATTGGTGATATCTAATGATGGTTTTTCTAAAATTAGTGATATTTAATAATGGTTTTTGTTGACATATTTTTGGTGATATCTATTGATAATTTTTTCTTGAGGTATTTTTGTTAATAGATTAGATTTAACTATGTTAATAATATTGATGATTTTAGTTAGGTTTTTTTTTAACCATGATATTTGATTATGTCATTAATATTATTAAATTTTATGATCACATTAATAAAATATGCATCATATGATTATGTAATTAATAATGTTATTTTTTTTAATACCATGGATTTGGATTTGGTAACTTTGATTATAGGATTTTTTTTAGTCCTACTAAATGGTAACTTTGTTGACACGATTCAATATACAAAACTATGATTACTTTTTAGATTTTAGGCATTTTGTAAAATTGTTATCTATGAAATTTTACCCTACTAAATAAGTTTAGTAACCATTTTCATATCATTTAATATATAAAGCAATGTAATTAACTATTATTTTTTTATATTTTTTTCAATTTGGTTTGAGTGTGAGATTTGACCATCTTAATAACATGAATAGGATTTGGTGGGCGTAATGGTAGGATTAGGCATATAAAACTATGTAATCATTGATTATTTTGGATATTTTGTAAACTTGTTAACTATGAGTTTTGAGTATTATATAAAAATGATGAATTAAGTAGGGATGTTCACTAAAATTATTATATAATTTAATTTAAAATATAATAATAGTATTTATTTTAAATTACTAATAATTATTATAATTATAATGTTTTGTTTTTTTTAATTTTAAATAAAATAATAATTATAATTATATTTTTTTTTATATTTAAAAATATAAAAAGAAAAATTAGTAAAAACAAATGTGTTGGTGAGTTATTCTAACATTATTCATTATTCTAGGAGGATTGGAAGGGTACCTATTTATCATGAAATGAATGGTTCTCATTCACCTATTGAAATTTACGATGTTAAAGTGTGCATTCAATATCATCATTCTCTTATTTTCATTTTTAAACTATTCTTTTAGTCACACTACAAAATTTCTCCCCTAGAACATTAATTAGCTCCATTGTCTTTATGTTCTCTCAAATAATGAGAAGAGAATGAATGAACAAGAATGTAGATAATTGGTAGATACACTTTGTTCTTTCGACTAGCAACTTGAGCAATTTTTAAGTTCTTTAATGATGGCATGATCTCTAATGGAATTATAATTAAAGTCTCCCCAAAGATGGTTTTTTTTTTTAAGTTCTTTGATATTTTTGTTTCTAATATTAATATGTTTATTTCTAATATTTATAGGAATTTTGTACATTTTAGCAAATAATACATTTTATGATTAATTAAATTGTTTTCTTATCTTTGATATATTTAATTTTAAAGACATTATCAATGTATTTCACATTTTCGTTAAATATTAATTTCAGAATCTTCTTATGCGACATATTTAAAAGATATGTTAAAAGAGAATTTGATCCCTTATAATAGAGCATCATAAAAGTTTAAGAGTATGAGTATATATAGTTTAAGTGGACTTAATGGTTAAGAACATGTGTTTTCTCCTAGAAGATTATAGGTTGAAATCCAAAGGGGTATAAATTGAAATTCAAAGGGATAGGATTACACACTTTTATAAACTTTAATAGTTAAATCCCTATGTAATTCATCTTCCTCCTTGGATATAAGAAAATAGATAAACAATCCAAAACCCAAAAACATCTTGTACTAGTAAAAATCTTGTACAAAGAGTTGCATATGCTTTAAGACTCATTTGATAAATAAGAAGCAAAAGTGATTTCATATGATAGGTTGGAAAATCTCTTCTATGAAGAAAGACATGGTACCATTCCTTGCGTGAATGCATTCCATTTTTAATTGATTGGAACTTATCATTCCACCATCAATTTCATTACCTTTTGCGAATATCGATGAGATTGTAATTTCAACTTATATGTAGGAAAAAGGGTAAGGACCACATTGAAGCTCCCTTTAACATGAAAAGCTTCATGGGTCTCCGTGTCATCTTGAAACCTCTCACCAAAGGTTTGGGAGCATTGTTTGATTCTCTTGGGATATAGAGAATTTTGTTTCATTCTCTTCATTGGATGAGCCAACGTGGATGTCTTATTTTTTATTTTTTTAAGAAAATGGTTTATGCTTGTTTCATATAGAGATAAATTTAGTTAAAGGTTTTTTCTTTTAATTACATTAAAAATATGATTTTTATAATCAGTATGTGGAGATTTATAATTTTTTATGTTTTAAACATGGAGGTAACATCTGTTTTTTTGAAAAAATATTAATAAAAGAAATATTTTAATGTAAATTATAAAGAAATTGAATTCTTTTTCGTTACATTGTTTTTAAAACTAACAATGAATGTATAATTTTTTGATATTTTAATGTGAGTTATAAATAAAATATTTTAATATTCACTTTAAGTAAAATAGTTTTAGATCAATTTTATATAGAGAGATATAAAGTAATTGAAAGTAAATAATTTATTATTTGATCTATATGTGCTTTCTATTTTCGCGTAAGAGAGACATGTAATTCCTTCAATGCTTAATATGTGGTTGACATGTGGTATTTAAAAAAAATATTAATAACCAAAAAAATATTTCAATGTGGGCCATAAATAAAATATTTCTATCAACTTTATATGTATAAGGCAATTGAGAGTAAAAAAAATTCTTATGCTTAAGACATTTCAATGGTGTGTTGCTCACTATGATTGAGACGTGTAACTCTTTTCATGCTCAACATGGAGTTGAGACTTGGATTATATNATATCCTGAGTGAGCCTAATGGTTAAGAACATGTGTTTCCTCCTAAGAGGTCACAAGATCAATTCCAGAGGGGGGTGATCAAGAGTTAACATGGATCTATGTTGTTCTAGAATTTTGGTCTAGAAATAATTCATACGAAAACCTCTCAATTTCAGTCAGTGATTTATAAATCATATATTTTGAAATTTTTATCAACATTAATTTTTACTCTAGAAATAGTTGTAGGAATATTTCCCTATGAATAGGTGAATATCCTCTTGGATCGTAGACCCCTATTACTAAGATAGAAATATGCTAACATTGGACACTAACACTCCTTTAAATATAATTAAACTAGTCAAAGGGAAAAGCGGAAGAAAGTATGATGTACCTTTTTTTGAAGCTTGTCCTCGCTTAGTCCAGGCTAAACTTGATCTTCAAGCTCTTTAATGATATCTACAATCCAATAGACAACAAAGAAAATGCATGCTTCCTATTCTACCAAGATTAGTTTAAACTAAATTTGTCAACAAAAGACAAGTATATGCAGTCATACACAAACTTCAAGGAAATAGGCCAAGCATATATTAATGAGAACATTACAAGGCACTTACAATATGTAGATGCAGTTGCAACAACCTCTCCAAGTCCTCCTTGTCCAACCCTTGCTCGAAACATCCACAATCAGAATGACAATACTTTTTGTTGATATTCTCCTCCTTTTCACCATGAGAATGTCTCATTTTATAGGCTTTGAAAGGATCAACCACCTTAGTTATCTTTGGAATAAGTTGAAGATATGAGTCCATCAGTTGTGGAATCTCCCTTAGATGTAGCCTAAAGCTTGGATTCGATCCAAACCAACTTAGATCGTCTCTAGTTGTCTTTAGAGATAAAGGGGACTTCTTCACATGATTCTCTCAACCAATCAACACTCCCTCAAAAATGACAACAGAGTGTTGCAGTGCTCCTTGCTAGGTGAACAAGGAGCGCTAGCAATCCCTACATGTGAGCAGGGGAGTGCTGATCTTCCAAAATTTTGTTAAGATGACCATCTCTCAAGACAAAATATTTTGATTAGCTTCCCAAAGGATGTGTTTTACCTTATAACATGTCTTAGAGGATGTATCAAGTGTCTCCATGGTGTCATTCGTGATGTGACATGTGAAGAATGAAAAAAAAGACACTTGCGACAAAAGTGCGACACTTGCGACAATGATAATGGGAGATTATCGAAGTGAGGAATTTTGACGTGTAAAAGATTGCCCCCCAAAGTCCGAAGTTAGAAGAAGGAAGATGATGACTGAAGCACTTTGTATATTTTCGAAGCAAGGGTATGGATTCAGAGAACCTGGTAGAAGCTGCAAACAAGAATCAAACAAATGTTATCATATGTTTCAAACCCAAGGCAGACATACCTATTCTTGAGTAACAAAGGACTTAAGGTATGGCCGCCAACAAATACACTGTGGATCCATGATAATACTGAATAAGGATATAGCCACAAAGGATACATTGTGGATATATACCTCCATGACATGAACAGATCGTAGCCACGAGAAAAACACAGTGGATCTACGAGATGATAAAACATAGCCACGGACCAATACAATGTGGATCTATGTGGCAGTATATCATCATGCTCAAAATATCTCCTTCGCATCTTGGGGAAAGAAAATAACAGAGTGAATTCTCAACCTAGGGTCTTCATCCCAATCTCGATGTGGTACAAATCTAGCCATGTGAATAGATGTTTTGATGTTGAACATGGTAGAAACCACTCGATTACCGGTAATTGAGGTAAACCATTAACAAGTGCAAGTGAAATCACCAATGATGTCAATGACTCCCAAGGTACTCTAGTAAAATCCAATGGATGTGAATAAATGAGTCGAAGTCGAACATTCGTGGAATCATCCAATCAGAGGTCAATTTTGTAAACCCATTGTCGAAGGCGAGGAGGCCTTCCATTGAGGCATGCAGGTCCTAAGGTACTAAATGGTTTCTAAGTCTAATTCATGTATGATGTGTTGAATTCAACAGGAAAAGACTCATCGAAGGAGGGCCTTGATGTATCCCCCATCATCGACAAGAAACTAACATAGAGATGTAATATTGTGAATCAAATGAGTCTGGACTGACATGGGTATTGAAACTAGAAATTTTGTGATGGTTGAATCTCAAGGCGGATACTTCCCTTGAACACTAAGGCACAACATGATTTGGCAGCATAAACGTAACGTGGACCAAAAAATAATGTAGCGGATGCTATTACATTCATCGAGTGACCCAAAGGGGTGGAAATACTCATAGGATTGGTTCATTGCAGAGGTTTAGCAAATTATCCAAGTGTAAAAATCAGGTGGAAATAATGTGTCATGTTCAAGGGAAATTGCAAGAGTGACTTGTGACAATTCTATAAGATAAATTGGTTTACTTCCTTCAATTTCCCCCCATCCAAATAGACGAGTACCTCTTTTTGGTTTTATGAGCTCAGGGAGGATAACACATCCTCGATATAACTCACTTTCGGTAAGTATCTCTTCTCTTGTTTAACGAAGTAGAAGAGGTAAGGGGTCGATCCCATATGGGTCCTTCAATGTGTGATTTTAGAAAGTCCAGAGAGGGGAAACTTTGTGGGTTTCAATGTTTGGAGAGTCTGAAAAGAACTTAAAGTCGACTCTAGGGTTGTCCTTTTTCATAATTTTAGGCTCCGAATTCTAAAAAAGAGATAAATTGTCCTTTTTAAAACGAGTGTGAAAGGAAGAACGATCACTCGACAATATTTTCATGTTTAGAGAGTTTGAAAAGAGATTAAAGGAGACTCCAAGGGGTTCCTTTTTCGTGTAACATTTATGAGTCCGAAAATGTGATAAAAGTCTACTCGGTTAGATTCTCATGTTTTTTCGAGTGCGAGAAACAACAAAGATTATGCTCGCTGGTGTGACAAGGTTGTCAAAAAGATATTGCTTAAAAACCTGCAAATAGTGACTTCTCAAAAAAGATTAAAAAAAGCCAAAAAACTTTATATTAGTAAGAAATAGAAACAATCAACCCTATCAAATAGTAAAATATGTTAAGAATTTCATTTACCAATTGATTTTTACCAAATTCTTCTAGCTTTGGAGTGTTCCACCTTTGGAGGGAGAGTTTTGAGTTGTGAGTACGGGAGCTGCGATCGACCATTTTCGATTCCGTCTGGACCAGGTTGGTCAAGTTTCCTTCCAATCATTTTTCATGGTTTAATTTTGTGTTTTAGCTCATATTTAGGGTGTTCTGGCATCCTTAGGAGGCCCTAGGCACCGAACTAGATCAATACTCCCTCAAAGGGATGACGAGAACGTCGATCGAGATATAAACGCCCTAGTGCACATGCCTAGGGATAGCTAGAACACTATAGGCATACTTAAGGAAGTGCTAGCATAGAACCAATTTGTTTTTGGCATTTTGGGCTAGAATGACACAATGTTTTTCCATAAAAAGTTGACTAAAGATGTTCAATTGGTTGTATTTGTAGATTGCACGGATAATATATCCATTATTGAATCGAAGGAATGCAAACACGAGTTTGACGACATTGTTTCTTTGCAAAACCCTCAAGTAAGATCCACTTTTCCAAATTGTGGTCTATTCAAGTACTTTAAACTGCAGAATATAAGGAAAGAGGTATTATTACTTGAGTACCTAATCGGATTGTGGGATGATGTCAAACATGCACTTCGTATTGGGCGACATATGCTCTAGATTGATCTTGACGATGTGTACTTTTTGACCAGCCCCTCAAGGAGAGGGTCTCATATCGTTTTGTCTGGACATAGAGAAACTCTTCATCCCACTGAGGCATATGTTGTTGAGCACTGTATACTAGGATATCGATTGGTCGGTGGGTGAATCATGATCAAAGATTTGAGTGATTTGGCATTGAGATCGATTATATTCGCCATTACCAAATTGGTGGGTAGTAATAGCACTCATATAGCTTCAAAATATCAGATGCCATATTCTCTATAATGTGTAGAGCCCAAATTTTTTAACTGGAGCACATGATTCCTTTGGCATGTGAAGGAACAAATATGAAAGTGCAGGACAAGTAGGCATAAGTAGTTTGGATATGGTTCTTTCCTAATTTTTTTCTTTTTGGAGTGAGTACCCAAGATGAAACCATAGGTTGCATTGATAATAAGACCTGTGATTGAGCCACGAGTGGATATATGGACCAGTTTGTCCCTGAGATTGGGGAATGATCCCTCATAATTTAGGCTTACAATTGATTTCTTCGGTTGCTGGAGGAGACAACCAGTTGTCATCGAGGATTTTCCATATGGTAGAGTAGATTTTTGGGGCAGTGGAAACTTGGTGCTCCCCAAGGGAATTCAGTGGGATGTGTCAGGTACGAAACTAACCCTTGTCATGTATTTTTTTTTTCATATTTTATATTGTTTTTTATGTGTACAGTGAGGGATCTAAAGATATTTTTATTTCATCATGCAGACAAAGGTGCATCACGTCCGGCGAAGATGTTGGCATTAGGGAATCATGGGGATGTGCAGATAGCAGTGGAGCATGAGGTTATTGTGGGAGGAATTTAGGAGGTCGAGAGGAACCTCTGAGGTCTAACCATGGGTGTCCCATCTCTCAGGAGGCGAGACATGCCTCTCCATTTGCAGAGATATTCAATAGGATTTCCTGAGAGTTTGAACCACTTGCTCCGATGAGTGTCTCGTGTAGTATTGTGCTTCTCAGAGAACAATGTGATATAGGAGGATTAGGATCCTCATCATATTTTGTAGTCTTTCATGACGATATCCTGGGCATGAGGGCCCATATTTTTCCCTATTATATACTTTTTGATGTTGTATTTAAAAAAAAAAANTAATTAGTTATTTGCTACAATGGACATGGAAATGATGTATACATGCGAGCTTGTATAGTAATAGGTAGACGTTTATAACACACGTTTGTATGTATCCAAATAGCTTATTTCTAGCACGTAAGGTGATAAATAAAATAGTTGGCCCTACCTAATAAGTACGAGTTCCAAAACGAGTGTAGTGCCTAAGGTAAAAGGACAAGGTGACTTGGGGGATAAATAAAAAAATCTAAAAGGTGGAGAAGCCCATAAGTGGTTCTGGTCAATCCGAAAAATGTCCTGAAATAACTGTTTTTCTAAAGCTCACCTTTGTTTGTCGAGTGTATGAGGGGCACACCACTCTACTACTTCCATCGTGATTTCTGGTTGTTGAGTTGTTTCTGTATTGGTGGTCGTAGATATGTCATATATAGATCTCTATTGCCTTGATCTTCCCTATCTCGATACATTAATTGTTTCTATTATGATGCATGCTTTGTTTCATGATGTAGTGATGCATAATGGTAATCATAGTTGATTGCTTGATTTGTTTGATTAAATGTCTATAGTTAAGAGATCACCCGCTCCACTGCCTTAGGAGCGCGTGATCTCTTAACTATAGAAATTTAATCGACCAAATCAACCAATCAACTTCCATTATGCATCACTACATCATGAAACGAAGCATGCATCATAATAGAAACAATTCATGTATCGAGATAGGGAAGATCTAGGCAATAAATCTCTATATATGATATATCTACGACCACCAATACAGAAACAACTCAACTACCAGAAATCCCGATGGAAGTAGTGGAGTGGTGTGCCCTCATAAACTTGACAAACAAAGGTGAGCTTTAGAAAAAAAAGTTATTTCAGGACGCTTTTCCGATCGACCAGAACCACTTATGGGCTTCACCACCTTTTGGATTTTCTTATTTATCCCCCAACTCACCTTGTCCCTGTACCTTGGGCACTACACTCTTTTTGGAACTCGTACTTATTAGGTAGGGCCAACTATTTTATTTATCACCTTAAGTGATGGAATTAAGCTATTTGGCTAAATACAAACACAGATCATAAACGTCTAGCTATTACTATACAAACTCGCATGGATACATCCTTTCCATGTCCATTGTA
>SNQJ01S0004805.1:190731-207715 GCA_010110895.2 Picea sitchensis
GATTATTTCTCATATATTGTGCATGGTGTATTGTGGTGTATTGGTGTAACTCTTATACTATTGTTCATTGCTCATTGGATATAATTGAATGTTTTAAGTATAAGTTGAAAAAGGTTTTAAATTGTACTTGATACTGATTCACCTCCCTCTTAGTATCAACAAGAATAACTTTGACTTTCAAGGGATCCACCCTAATCCCATCTTTGGAGACGATGAATTTGAGGAGTCGGCCTGCTTCGAAAGAGAATATGCATTTGTGAGGGTTCAAATGGATATGGTAAAACCAACATAGAAGAAAAATGGCTTGCAAATGACCAATATGGTTTCATCGAGTAGACGAATGAGAGGGTAATTCATCGAGGTAAGGTTCCACAATATGTTTGATATCGTGTAAACCATACGATAATGCCCACTGGAAAGTAGCACTAGCGTTTTTAAGACCAAAAGGTAGCTTCCAATAAGACAATGTCCCCCAAGGGAAGATGAATGTTGTCTTATGCTAATCAACTAGTAGAATATCAATCTGGTTATACCCTGAGAAAACATCCATGAAGGAAAATATATCGCTTCCAGTGCAATTATCGATGATTTGGTCGATAAAAGGTGTTGGGTAATTGTCTTTTGGAAAAGCCTTGTTGAGATCCTATAGTCGACATAGACGTCAATGGTTCCTTGTTTCTTAGTGACCAAAATGATGTTAGAAACCCATTCTGTCAAGGGGAAAAGATAAATAAAGACAAACTTCAATAGTTTTTCAACTTCTTCCTTTATGGCCACAATTTTCATAGGATGAACCGAGCAAAGTTTTTGTCGTACAGGTTTAATCCCTGGGTAAATTTTTATCTCATGCACCATGATCAATGGATCGATCCCTCACGTTTCTTCATAACTCCAAGAGAATACATCGCAAAACTCTTTTAATAAAGCGGTGTAATATTCCACTTCCTTGGGCGAACAATTAGCACCGAGATGAAAATTTTCCACGATACCTTATTTGATCGACATGTTGATAGAGATGGTAGAAGATATGTTGCCTAAATTCCCCTCAGAAGTAGTATCCTGGGTAAGGATGGGAGATTGGGGAGAATCGACAACACTGTGAGGAAATATAGAGTGTATATCTTTCTCAATTTCATCCTGACTAGGGAGAAAAGATGAATAATGATGGTTGTCATCCTAGGGTACCTCATCGATACTAAGCATTTCCATAATGAATTCATCCGATGGAAAAATATGTAGGATGTAGTTGAGAGAAGAGGATAAGGAATCCAACCAAGTTGTCAATGAGTAAGTTTTGGATGCCAACATGTGTTGGTCATTCAAGGATGGAGAGGCGAATTGGATGGAATTGTATGAAGCCTCAGCAGGACTAAGTGACATAGTGTCACCTAGTGCATTGAATTCCAAAGGACTAGGCAGAATCCAAGGATCGGATGATTTGTAAGATTGATATGCCATAGTCGAGATCATATTGATCGTGGAAATGTGTTGAGAGGTAGGAGGAAGTGGTGTAGGGAAAGTACCCATAAGGGAAGAGTATTTTAAAAAACCTACACCAACACTTTCATAAGTGATATTAGTATCTCCCAAGAAAGGAATATTGTTGGTGGTAGGAGTGCGAGCATCGGTGGTGGCTTAATCTAACTGGTCGATAGTGACAATTTTACCTTGATAGGGGAATTGTACACATCGAAACATCGATGAAGCGACAACATTCATGGAATAAAACAAATTTCTTCCTAACAACAAGTTGTAATCAAGGGGAGCATCGACTACCTCTACATCGACAGAGACAATCTTGCCTCCCAACTGAACAACTAAAGACTGCATGATGCCATGAGGGAGAAAACCTCACCCATCGAATGCTTGTAAGATTGAATGCTTGTAAGATTGTAGGGGATTGATTAAGCGCAGGTGATTTTAATCCTTTCCAACAGGCTAATGACATGACGCAAGTGGAATCTCCCACATCCACTATGCTTCAATGAATGTGTTGGTCATGAAAAACCACATCAATCTGAAAATAAATCTGGTGAGATAGTCGCAACTTGAAGTTATGAAGGTTAAACGTGATATTATTTGACAACTCAGAATTGATTGCACCGATGGCAACCAAGAGTTTTCTATGTTGAATTGGACAATGTTGTAGAACTTCAAGAGAAGACATATCACAAAGTGTTTTAGCCAAATATTCAACAATGTTGTAGTTTTTAGGGGCACGTGAACTAGGATTAAAAGTTGATTTTCGAATAGTGCTCTTGGGAGGGAGTAAAATCAAGTCGAAAGTAGGGTTCTCAATCTGAAGTGATCCAGATGAAGGAGTAATGGTGGCAAGAAGTAGATCTATTGTAGTACCTTTAGTGACCTTCTCTTTATCAGGTTTAGTCGATGTTTCATATGTTGTGGAGCAAGTGGTTAAATAAATCCCATTAAAAATATAAATATGGGCACTCAACAAGGCTTCCTCGCTAGGAGGATGATTGGGATTTCCCCCTGCTGGAGGGGCAGGAGCTTCAAAAACCGTGGAATGATGATGAGGAAATGATTGTGTTAACACAGTGGGTTGGGAATTCCCTTTGAAACATTTTGCAACTTCATCATGATGAGGATAGTCTCAGGTGTAATGATCATCACCACGAATGAGACACAGGAATTTCGGTTTTCATTGTGGTTGTTTTTCAGGAGTAGGAAGTTGAGTTTATGTTCTTGGATTTTCATTATTTTCATTATTATTATTATTGGGTTTATTTTTTGTTTTCTTATTTCCCCCGAATTGTTGTGAAGATCTAGATTGGATTGCATTCGCCTAAGAGATTTGAGTCGGGGGGAGGTAGAGGAGAGTGAAGTTGAACCGGTTATGGGTGCATAAATAAAGCGATTATCTGAGCTGGCTGACTATGATGAAGATTGGGTTTTGATGGCACCGATGATTCCATCTATGTGAGCCATGGAAGATGGTTTGGATGGATCGATGGATGTACAGGTAGCATTTGGTATCAACTCATACAATGTACCAGATTGGGAATAAACCAAATCCAGTTACTGAGCGTGAGCAATGGATTCTTCCTTAATGACAACACCACCCATGGAGACGTCACAAGAAATTGTAGGTAAAATATATTTAGTAAACCATTCTGCCAATAAATGGTCAGGAATGGTCTTTTTGATCAACCTTCATCGTTGTCTCCACTCATGAATGTGATTAGAGATATGTACAAAGTTCCTTTGACGAAGTGATGTTAAGATTTTTGTACTAGTCTCGTAATAGATATGTAATTGAAAATGCGTGATAAAATCCATAGCTAGGGAGTTGAAATCTTGAAAGGTACCACGTTGGAGTTCAATGTACCATTTTCTTGTTGATTTCTAGAGTTTTCACTGGAAAATACGCAACCATATAGAATCATCCATCAATGAGTTTGATGAACACCATAGACGAAATGTCATAACATGGTTGTTTGGGTCTTTGCCATATTTACCATCAAATTTCGGGATGTCAGAAGGTAATTTAGTAGGAAGTACTGGCCATAAAGGAAAATGTAGTATGGGATCATTTGTTAACCAAGATAAATCTGGTAGATCCAACGTAGCTAGGAACAATAGTTGGAGGTTAACCTGAGGGTGATACTGGTGTGGTATGGGGACACCAGTAGGGCCATAAACTGGTTGAGGTGGATAATTGTATCTAGTAGGCCCTCCCATATATGACTGTTGTTGGCTGGTATATGTAGGATTCGATTGTTGTTGAGGAACGTTCACGAAAGGAGGGAAAACCGATTGGTTATGGGGAGGATAGGTCATTTGATTAATTTTTGGGGTATAAATAGTTTTCCCTTGAGGAGGGTAAACAATTTGTCCTTGTGGAGGATATACAATTTACCCTTGGGGAGGATAAGATCGTTGTCCTTGAGGACCCCAGGTGGGATTTGGGACACCCGTATAAGGTTTTCCAAAATATAATCCAAAAGGAACGAGATTTTTTACTCCTCCTTGTGGGTTAGGGTATGATGGACCTCCTTGATAAGGTTGATGCAACATAACTCCTTGGGGCGATCCCTAGGATTGAAAAGGGTTTATAGAAAAAGGAGGTTGTCCTCCTGCCATAGTTTGAGTGACAAATGGGGTTTCCCCTCGGCAGGTATGTGCAAGGGTGGTTGTCCCCCAGGAGAGACATGCCTGTTAGATGATGGTTTCCCCCCCGTCGGGATTTGTCCCCCAGTTGATTGTGTGTGTATGGAAGGGTTATGCATTTTGTGATGTATAGTTGTTCCAACAAGATTCTATGGAACATAAGGAGTTGTAGTTTGAAAAGGTGTAGTGGTGGGAGTAATAGTGGAAGTACCTTGTGTATGATTAGGTGTTACGAATCTAGCGTTATGTTGGATTTGTATTGACGTAACAGAATGATTAACTACTTGTTCGATGGGACGGTCAATATTCTGATTGGACGGTCCTACCTCGACAACAACAGAGGCAAGATGGTCAAGAGGTGGTCGAATAAAGTTGAAATGTTCATAAATATAACGTCTCGATGGAGTTCTCCATATAAAACGAACAAGTGTATGTTTTATTTTTACCATGCCAACAAAATGTACATGAGTTGTGTACTCATCATAATCATGTTGTGTGTCTTCCATCTGTGTTTCAGTGTATGGCCTCAATGGTAAACAAGGAACTTCTTCTTCTATAATGTTACCGAATGAGTGAAATCGAACAAGGAGTGGCTCGATAGGAACTTATGACACAAGGGTAGTATGAGGAATGGGATCCTCAACCATAACCAAGGCGCTTTTAGGATATGCTAACAAAGGAGTAGAAATGCTCCCAACGTCCAATCATTTTTCTAACTCTTCACGGTAAATGTCTTCGGGTGAATTAGGAGGTAAGGGTTCGTAGCCTTTCGGAGGAAACCCTTGCATCCTACATGATATATGAAGACCTTTATCATATACAGTCCCAGACTTGAAAAATGATTAAGTAAACAAACAACACACACTAAAAATCTAGAAGAACCAATAAGAAAACAAAACCTTCTCTCAATGACCGTACTAGTTGGTGATGAAATCCAACATCACGTGACCAAATTGAGAAGGGGGTAGGATATGAGCGGGTGGAACAATTACGTTGGAGACCTTCTTAATGGACTTATTCCTTGGTTGAAGCTTCCACATAGTAATCGTGGATTTACCCTCCAAGGAGCCCGAGTGAGTTTGACCAATGTTTGTTCTAGGTACAACGAAGACTTCCCTTCACCATCACCTTGTTTGAGGACCCTCAAGATAATGGCTACTAAGCACACCAACTCACAGTAAGCATCTGGGTGGGTTCAATTGACATTACAGTTTGAAATTATGGGCACGATAACAAGTCCGAAATCCTTCAAGAGAAATGAGGACAAGTGGGTTGGTAGAACTCCAGAGGACCTTGAATGGATTCAAAATTCACAAATAATCGAGACCAAATGAAGACAATTGGACCTCAAGAAGAACCCCCAAAATATGATCTTTCTTCTACAAACGGTTAAACCTCGAAGGGATAATCTTCATTTCTCTCTCGAACGCGACCTCATGCGTAACCCCTGTGTGAGAGGGGGATCCCAACTATGCTTATACGAAAATTGGATTTACTCTCCCTATAGCAATATGCTAAATTTGTTCTGAATGCTTTGGAGATTCATACTCACAGCATAATCCAAAGTGCTAATCCCAGTCTAATGTTGGTGGAAGAATCTAAAAACAAAAAGTTTCTAGATCAATTTTTAATTAGCGTTGATTTTAGTGGTTGTTCTTTACTTAGAGGTGAATGAGAGTGAAACTAATGATGTTACAACTCGAATCCCAAAGAAGTAAAAGAATTATAAGAAAAAATTTATGTCGATGAACTTATATTTATGGGAAGGAGAAGAGTTTTCTTTCTTTCACTACCAAACACAAGAATGAAAAAATTTCATGCAATTTGTTTTCAACAAGAATCCATTTCAGTGCTAAATCATACAGAAATTGTTTCTAGTATCCAAAAACCAATCGTAAAAAGTATCCTTTTGTTTGATTATGAATTTGAATTGATTTGGTTTAATGCTTCTTATGCCAATAAAAACGATTTCACTATTTCAACTTTTAGACAATGGGAAGCAAGAATAACACAAACAAAAGGCACTCTGACAACAGTCAATAAAAGGAAAAAAAAAATTAAAAAAATTCCAAAAAGAACACCAAAAAAAAAACACACTTAAGAAAAATGTTGGAAATATATGAAGATCATAGACCAATTAAAATAGTAAAGAGATCCCTAAGCTTCCTTGTAAAAATCTTCAACCGACCAGATGAATGAAAAGATAACAAAATAAACCAAAAATACGAAGAAAAGGGTGATTTTGTGACAAGGACATACAATAAAATCCAACAAAAGATCAAAATTATTAAAAGAAGCAAGTTGCAGGTCTGACAGAAGACATAGAGTGACAAACTATGTCATCAGTTAAGAATAAATACCCAAAAATCACACCCAACACAAAGGTAGTCAACATATTTTCAAAATAATGAAAAATTGGCACTCTGGTTATATCAACACCAGAGCGCTATAGTGATTCCTAAATCACTATAGGGGAGCGTCGATGAGGAAATCAACACTCTAGTTGTAAAGGGAGAGGGCGCAGGTTTCTGAGAAAGAAAAAGATCAACCCAGAAAATGAAAAACTCAGGAAGTTTGATCAACAATCTCTATGAGACAACTTCATTTCCAACAACAGATGTATAAAAGAGAAAAATACAACAAGCATGATATGAACATGAGAAAAATATAACACAAAACCAAGAAAAGAAACAAAAACTGAAAGCTTTGCTCCCCAATGGAGTTGGCAATTTATGTTATAGGAAAATCCCCCTATGGACAGGTGAATATCCTCTTCGATCCTAGACCCCTATTACCAAGATAGAAAGATGATAACATTGGACACTAACATTCCTTTAAATGTAATTAAACTAGTCAAAGGGAAAAGAGGAAGAAAGTATGATGTACCTTTTTCTGAAGCTTGTCCTCTCTTAGTCCAGGATGAACTTGATCTTCAATATCTTTAATGAGATCTGCAATCCAATAGACAACAAAGAGAATGCATGCTTCCTATTCTACCAAGATTAGTTTAAACTAAATTTATCAACAAAATACAAGCATATGCAATCATACACAAACTTGAAGGAAATAGGCTAAGCATATATTAATGAGAACATTACAAGGCACTTAAAATATATATATGCATTTGCAACAACCTCTCTAAGTCCTCCTTATCCAACCCCTTGCTCAAAAAATCCACGATCAGAATGACAATACTTTTTGTTGATATTCTCCTCCTTTTCACCATCAAAATGCCTCCTTTTATAGGCTTTGAGAGGCTCAACCACCTTAGTTATATTTGGAATAAGTTGAGGATATGACTCCATCAGTTGTGGAATCTCCCTTAGATGGATCCTAAAGATTTGATTTGAGCCAAACCAACTCGGATCATTTCTAGTTGTCCCAGATTGTAGCAAGGTGAAGCACTTAGGTGCATTGGATGACCTGGGGTGACCTAAAGTAGCTCTCCATAGAAAGAAGTGGTTGGAAACATTTCCATCATTATGTCTTCATGTCATGCGTCATCAAGAAAAACAATTGAGTTTAGTTGGGTTGTTCGTGGGTTGACCACAACCTTTAGATGAGGTGTATATTCCCATATTTACAATAGTCAATAGCAACATTATGACTTGACAATCAAGCGATGGGTGCATGATTCCTTGAAGTAGAAGTAGTCAAGGTGTGGAGATGGTAAGGAATTGGATAGGAGTTTATTAGGTTGCATGCAAATTTTGGGACTTATATGGATTTCAGAAGTGGACAGATGGACTCAGCCTTTTATCGTAGCTAAGGTTTTGAAGATTTGTTGAGTTGCAAACGATGATTGAGAGGATTTCATGTGGAGAGTCAGTTGTTTGGGAAAGTGGAGGTCCAATATACCAGAGTTAGAACATGGTTGCAGTGAAGGATGTCCTTTGAAAGGTATAGTTGGTTTCGAGTTCTTTCATTTCCTAAGTGTTGCACTGATTTATTTGAAGGGAATTTAGATGACTTGGTGGTTCAAGAGAAATCCATTTCCACCATGAGAACCGCTAGACTTGATGGTGAATCAAGTGGTGCAGATTAAAATAAGTCTTGAAGAGTTTTGGGATGCCTTTGTTGGGTGAATGTGCAGAGAGCTTGGGGCGACCTTATTGGATCAGTATTGCGGTAGACTAAGGTAGATTTGGATCCAATCATGGAGGTGGCTTGAGGAAGTTTCCTAAATATCATGGAGGTGGATTGAGGAAGTTTCCTAAATATTTTATGAGGCATGATAGACAGGTCACTTGGATCAAGTGGGAAGTGAATTATGTTCATGCATGCTGAGAGGATGGATGAGGTGCCTTGGTTTTTGTTTCCTTAACCAGATTCATTGGGTTATATGATAACTTGATAGTTGTGATGATAGTTCCATAGTTTGAATGCTTGTATAAATTGCAATGTAATTTCATTCCAAGAGATGAATGGAGTCAACAAAGAAGTCGACCAAGAATTGTTAGAAGTCAACCTGAATGCGAAAAATGCATACCAAGTGACTTGGGTGGTGTTTGGTCAGCTTGTGTATTGGACATTGGATGAGGTAGAGAACACCTTGGTGACTTTCTTATGATTGTACGATGGCTCAGAGATCCAATGGGGGTCATTGGTTAAGGTTGGAAAAAGTATTTGTTTGAATGTGCCTAATGCATGGAAGTTCTTTGAGGTGACTCACTCTACTTGGAGCAATTTGGATAGTTTGTTGGGACATTTGAGGAGTGTAGATGTGTTGGACACACTAATCACATATGTTGAGTTTCATTGAGGTGACTTGATGGAAGGAGGTGATTTGAGGACTTGACTTCATTTGGAGGATTGTGCGGACATGAAGATTGCAACATGAAGAGATTACCTAGACATGGGCGTTTTTCTTGACTTGGAAAACATGGTTGAGGGTGAAGCCTAACCATTCCAAGGAATAGAGAGGTAGATGAAAAAACATGGTTGGGGGATGAAGTAGTGGGGAAAAGGAAAAATAGATGTATAGTTATTGGGGAAGATTGGTTACTTGTGTCATCAGGTGGACAATGGAGTCAAGTTGTTGCAAATAAATTTTCTTTGTAGTTGATTCATAGTGTAGCAAGGTGAGGGGCGATCTTACCTTGGTCTTAAATCATTGTGAAGATGGAATAAATTGTGAAATTAAGTGACCAATTTGTGCATGAGGGTATGCATACTCAAGGGGTGTGATGGTTGGACTCGCCATTCAACAAGTTCATGACTTGGGTAAGAACAACAGTGTGACAAGGGGGTGAAGAGTACAAAAGCATCAGTAGGTTTGAATTGAAACACTTTGACATTGCAGATGATATCCTTGATGAAGGTAAAACGATTGAAGTAGTAGTGAGGTAAGGATGGACACTTGCCTTAGTATTTGGAGTTGGACGGAGTGACATAGATGAGGAAGAGAAGACTCCATTTGGGAAAGAGGAAGTGCATTCTCATGATTTGGGTGCAATGATTGGACTAGCTACCCAATCATTCCAAGTCATGGGGATTTCGATGTGAAAAGACATGGAAGAGTTGGTTGAAGTATGGGCATAGTAGAAAGTTCATAAGAGTTCAACACTTGGGAAACAAATTGAAGTGAAGAGGGAAACAATCAGTTCTAGAAAGCAATGATAGCAACAGTGGAACTGAACAACATTAATGAAATAACATCACAACAAGATAATGCAACAGCGTTTGGTGGATTTCATCCTTGGAGTTGAGTGAAGTGAGCACATTGAATCAAGCAATAAATTGTGTGGATTTGAATGTAGTATAGTTTGGTTTTTGGAAACTTGGGGCTTCCACTTTGGCATAATTTGGGGTTTCTAGTTGGCATGAAACTTGGGATTTCCAACACACTTGGTTGTAGTGGAGGCACGAGTTTGGGAAGAGACTTGGAGATCACATATTTGGTGGATTTTTATAGGTAAAACAACAACTTGATATGGTGTAGGATGTAAGGTCTGTGGCTCTAAGCCATGTCGCGAAAAATTACACCAAATACCGAAATAGAGGAAACGAGGAAGGAAGCATGGTTGATGTGAATGAGGAAACATATGTCCTCATATAGGGGAGAGTTTGGGTTCCTTGGGTGAGAAACATGCCAAGGAGTGACTCCACCCAAGGTGCCTTGTGACACAACTCAAACGATGAATGGTTTAATGAAGGGTTGAGGGAAAACTTTGGGTGCTCCACCAATGAAGGAAAATTAGCTAAAGCATTGGGGGCACTCTTAGGAGCATTGGATCGAATCATCTAAGGGGAACACACACCCAATATGATGAGTTTTTTAGATGGATGGGGCACAATGGTCCAAGAGGAATTCAATCTATGGGTGCATATGCTAGATGGGTGTACTAGGTCAACGATGGAGTGGGATGGTCAGTTGAGTGTGATGATTCACGAAGGGGTGTGATGCATCCAAGAGACATGAAGTTTCACACAAGTGTCGCTTGGAGTCCATGTAAGAGAAAGGGACACAACCAAAGAAGGAAGCTTGGCAGAACTTGTAGGAGAGAAAGATAGATTTTTGGTTCTAAGGTAGACGAAGAGGGATAGCTCCCTCAAGGAGCCAAGTGAATCCACATGGGAGGAATTGTTCTTCCTTAAGGAAGTTTCAATGGAAAGAGTTGGGCGAGACTCTCTTGGGATGGTTTCTGGAAAGTTTGGAAATGTAGGTCTTTTGGAGGCATGTGTGAAGAAGAACCAAAATCTGTGAAGTTTGCGGAAATGAAGAGACAATAAGTCTATGGTTGAGGGTACATATAAGGTGCTTCATAGGAGGTTGCAGATACGGTTGTGACAGAGAGTCTTGCTCAAAAGAATCTATTTATGAGTGTCATGGAGAGATGAGGTGATCCATGTGACTTTTCCAAATGTGTAAATCGATATGGTAGCAGTCATGTTGTAATTGTTTCACAATAAAAAATATTTAGCCAAGTGTTAGGCATGGTTTGTGTCTCTTGCACTAAATATATGTTTCTCTTGTCTGTTTCATTTCTATTATGGTGACTTCCTGTTTTAATGGATGTATGATTAAATATGCCAAAGTGTTAAAACTGTTAACAAATTTCTATGTATGCAAGAGTTGTGTTAGAGTAGGAGTGTGACTTGTTGGTAGCCTAGAACAGAGTATGGGTATGCTCTAGAAGAAGAGGCATGGTCCGAAAAAAATATTATTTTTGTTTCCAAGAAGACAAGTGAGAAACGTCACAGTGGTGCATGCCCTATAATGGTGCACAATCATAATATTTGTCTAGCCGCACTATGGGGATGTGACATAAGTCATGAAAAGATCAAGGGAACACCTAGAAATAATAATAGGAAATGTAATACCCCAAGGCCAAACCCCTTTTGAATTGTAATTTTTCTTATAGGTTGGTGAGCCAAGTGGTTATAAGATGAAATACTTATGTGTTTATTAGGCTGGTGAGCCAGATGCTAAGGCCAATGAGCCTGATTTTTTTATATGTAATTATGCAGATCATTAATAAATAAATATAAACACTGCTGCGTGTAGACCGACCATGAAAAAGAGTTATGGGGGACTAAGCTCCACTAGGTAGGGTAAGAAATGGGGGCTAAGTATTTGGGCCTAGGGACTAAGGTAGGGGGCTTATCTATAGAGGAATAATATTTTAATATTATTTCCTGAAGACTAAGGTGAACATGATATTTTTTTGTTATCCTAAGTTCTTGGAAAGTGGACCATAGGCTAAATGGAGTGCATGCAGCTTCAGGAAGACAAGTGTCGACCTGGGTGCATGCAGTTAAAGCTGAAGCGTCAGCTCGTTTTGGGGGTTTGTCCTACCATTCTCCTATCCTACACGTGAACCCGAGACCTCTGTCGTCTGACCTCTGCATACCCTCATGCATCTCTGAAACCATAAACTAGGAAGACGTCCCGTGTTGTTTCCTGTGAAGCCAACACAATTGTAGTCGCCTGAGCCATGTTGTGACTTAGTGTTAGGCTGTTGTATTTTTGGGTGTCCATACCCATTTTTCCCTGTTGTTGTTGCGGTTGTTTTTGTTGTCACCCGTACCTGGTTGTTGCTGAGTCGACCACTGGTTGAAGAGGCAGGTTTTCAAGCTTGTGAGCAACTCTCCCAGGTGACAAACATTGTTGGGAAGTGAGTTCTCCTGGAAGGGAGTCTCGTAGCAGCTACATTACTCTGATATTTCTAGTCCAGCCTGTTGTTGAAGCCCAAAGTAAGGGAGGTGTACTAGTCGATGGACTTGTATTATTGAAGGTGTATCCTTTTGGGGTGGAGCAGGCGTGTGGAGAATGAGGGTCTATGGGTTGTGGGAGTAAGTGGATTCTAGGCTAAAATATCCTTTCTGTTGATTTTTGCAACTTCCTTGTTGTCCTTTCCAAGCCTAGAATTCCCTTGCCTGGTGGAGTTTAGTCCTAGCTCGGTGGTGACCTATGCTGAGAGTGATGAGAAACACGGTCTAAGGCTGGGAGGTTCGTGCAAGGTCTGCACATTGGTGGATTTAATCCAGCTAAAATATAAGTATCATTGTTATGCTTAATTATGCATTTTATGCATGTTTTTTGATGCTTGAATGTTATCATGTATTTCATTGCATGTGAATTTACTATTAATCTTGTTTGAATCTGAACTGGTAGCAATAATTCTGTGTTATCATGATTAAGTGTTTTAAATTAGTTGAAATTCATATATATCATATAAGTGTATATTCCACATGGTAGCATTACCCGGTCTCTGGAGGGTTGGGGATGTTACAAGAAATGTGGAAGTTGAGTGAGTAAAATTCATTATTTTATCATTTTAAATAGGTAATTACATGTGCACTTATGCATATGAGTGACACATGGGAGGGAACATATTAATATTATAGTAATTTAGTAAAATATATTTTTGGATGGATTGGACAAGTGCCATGGGCCATAAAAACTATAAGAAGAGGACTTGGGATTTGAGGAAAACACTTTTATGCACCCTAATGCTATATGGATATCATAATGCTCAAATAAATTTTCATTGGTATTTGTTGAGATTTTCGTCTATTGAAGCTTGTTGACAAGTGGGGATTCGATGATCTCCCATTCGTTCCCATAGTATGCAGAAATTTAAAATTAATTATGCTCAGCTCTGGAAGTCGAGTTTCTCTCAAAAATACCGCATGGGCCCAAATTATCCTTCAACAAAGTATTGGATTTACCTTGTGAACGTACCAGAACTCTTAGTGTCTGTGATCAAACTCTCATCTCCATAAAAACTCAGTTCATAACCACAGACTAAATTTCAGTTGCTAGCTCGTTTGATGCTTATCAAGCTAGGCCCCTTTTTCTTATATCTTCATCTAACCATGTGTTGTGACCAGGAACTTAACACCATCGGGTTAATTTTCTATAGGCCATTAGAATTTTTCTCTTTTATCTCCCATCGTCAATTTTCACTGGATGGATGATCTAGATCACGTCTCAGAATGTTTTAGTCGGGATATGAAATAAACCTCTGAAAGGTTTACTCTAATGGATGGTTGATCTCACTCTCGAGCCAATGGATGGTCCCAATTAATTTATATTTCCATTTGTATCAGAGTACTGTGTCAAACTCCCTCGAGCTACAACACTCCAAAACCTTCACTTTGACATTTTACACCTTCCTCTCAGACTCTGAATGGCTACAAGCCTCTCCACCATCAATCTATCATAATATCTATAGCCACAAATCAACAATCTTCACTTTTTGTATGCCACATATTCATTAAGGAAATTACACATGGGTACCACGTGTCATTCACCTACTCTTGGATCCAACTACCAAGTGTCAAACTCTCACTAATCAACTTCACTACCACGTGTCTACTTCTCATTTACTAATTCCATCTTCCCTCGTCTTTGTTAGCTACCATGTGTCACTCTGGTAGTCGTTAATCTATTCCTCTGCAAATAGATCTCAAATGTCTATCAATGTTGTTCTTTGGGATTTCCTCCAAAGATTGGACTCTGATGTCCCCACTCTAAGAATTAGTAAGTTTTCTCCACATGTCCCTTCTGTATTCGTTGATATGGATACTCTGATTTCATCTGTTTCATTGGTCGGAGTTTACATTTCACACCTTTAAACATCTGGATGACTGCTTGGACATGTCCACGTAGACACTTGATGATCGTCGATCTCTCTGCTTCCTGATCAAAATACACCATAAATCAGACCACCTTCATTGGAGTATCTTTCATAATTCGACTATGAATACACTAAGTCCAAAATATTAACTCCAAAGGTCTTTTTCCATCGTTTCGGACATCGAACTTGGGACTATTTCTAGTCATTCGATATGGATATATCTCTACCCCAGATCTAATCTTGTGTTCTCGACCTTAAAGAATGAAAAATTGAAACTTGTCGCTAAATCAATGGTCACATTCAATTCTTCTACTTGATCTGATGGTTGTTGTTCCTCCTTAGCTTATACATGGATTTTAACTCTATTTTTGAAGGTTTTCAACCTTCAAATTTGTTTATTCACAAACAAAATTCAACTTTATTCTTCCACAATCTCGCTAGGATTTAAACACGAATTCAATCGACTCATTCTCACCTTGGATACATTGATATATTTGATGATCGATGACTAGTCTCAATCCAACCTGCACCAAATACTCAGTTTCAATCCAACCTGCACCAAATACTCAGTTTCGATTCTGAACCTGCATATAAACTTTTTAGAGGGAAAGTTCACTTGACTAACATTAACATCCATAATATTCAACCTGTAGAGACTTAGCATACACACAATTAACACAAAAAAATTTGAACAAAAAATCCCATATAACACTCGAAGCATAGTGGTTTTATTACATATTGTACATAGAATTTACAAAAATCCTCTCCCCTTTGATGGCCCTTTGCACTCTTATATTCTTGGTCTGATTCCCCATTCAATTGGCCACACCAATCATGCCCATAGGATTACAATATTTAACACAAGGTTCCTAAACCCAAATATGTTCATACCATAACAATCATTCACTAAATAAATCTCTAGGATCTTATAAGATCCACAAAATCCTCATGATATCTAGAATTATCCTAAGATCTCTCTAACTATTACAACCCCTCTAAATATTCTTTAACAATATAGATTTGATTAAAAATAATCTCAACCAAATCTCTACCCTATACATCCTTCTAGAATTCCATAAAACATAGGAATTCAACAATTAAATAATTAAATTCAAGACCCCCATAGGTCTAGTCAAACAAGGTTTTTTTTGGAGGAAGGATGCTCCTACATCAGACTCCCAAGGAAAGAAAAGTATTCATGATATCCTCATCATGAGTTCCAATTTTTGAAGTCCTCCTAGATCCCACACTTTATGCTATTGATTTCCTCTTGCTCCCCTGGTCTGTTGCATTATTATTGCCTGCAACTTTCCATTTCTCTAGATGATGCACACTTTCAAAGTCAACTTTACCATGTTTTTTATTGTCTTCTTGAATTCAGTATGTCTTCTCTAAGACACCTTCATCATTAACATCCTCAATATCCATGTCCAGTCTGTCTTTTGGATGGTACATAATATTGTTGTAAACTTGTTGAAATTTGTTTGTTGTTTTTCACTAGTTGTTGCATTTCTTCTCATTCATGTCTCCATCTAAGAATGTTTGAGATATTAAACTTATCTATGGGAAACTAAATTTTATCTTTAGGATTCTTACTCTCAATTGTGCAGTATTTTTCATCAATCATTAGATTGATCAACCGATCTTCCAATATTTGTAATTCCTCATCATACTTCCCGAGTAGTGCATCTTACTGCTTCTCTCTGTCCTTTTTTTAGATATATTCATTATCCAAATATTATTTTTTATCTGTAACAATAGGCTCTTCCATATCTACATCACTTGATAATAAGTGATCTAGGTATTGATCATCTTCATGATATAATGTTGTCTCTTCTTTCTCTATGACAAATCTTTGATTTTGTCTGCCTTCACTTTCTTCAACACCTACAAACACACAAAAAATATCATATTCAAAAACATAAGTCTCTCAATTTAGCATATCCTCATGTTGATCTAAACTTCCTAAGTAGTTCATGAGACTCTCAATATGTATCTCTTCTTCCTCGTCTTCTTCATCAAGGAATAGTCCTTTCTCTAGCTCACATAAGTGAACTTCTTACTCTACAAGTGACCTGTGGCTAAACTCATCTCCTATGAGTTCCTCCTTCTTCATCTAAGCACTCATCCTGTTCTTCAATCTCCCTAATATTTTCCTCAGCTTTCTTGCAAATAATTGCATCATAGGCCACTTGAATTTTTTCTTTAAACTCCATCCTTGTCTTTGGTTTTCCTTTGTCTTCCTATGTAGAAATTTTCTTATGTAACTGATTTGTACTCTTAACTCAACCAATCCTCTGTCAATTTCCTCTTGACTCATTTTCTTTATGTCATTGGATTTGGCATCTATCTTTCCTTTGATGTGGCTGCCTCTGGAACCTTTATAATGACCATCAATAGTCATTTTCACTTCCTTGTGAACTCCTTCTAGTCCACTGTGAACTGGTGTTACCCATGATTTTGGTCGTCATGATGATGTATTGATGATGGTGTACTCAGGCTCTTCATAAGAACTTTCTCCTGAGAAAAGTTACCTTCATCTCTTCCCAGAAAACTCATTTTTGAAGAAGGTTCGCAAGCTGCTAGTATATTTGGGTGTGAGAATGCTTGATTCTTGCAGGCTGCCTTAAGCCAGGGTGCGAACTTCTCGCACTGTGTTGAACTGCTAGGGTGCAAACTCTTCCTAAAGCATGGAAAAAGATGAATTCTCGATGTTTCTAGAAGGGAATCTTCTAGAAGGATGGGTTGGCATTCGAATGGTTATCCTA
>SNQJ01S0004806.1:0-24177 GCA_010110895.2 Picea sitchensis
TTGTTTACTCAAGCATCTAGAGGCTCAATTAATCATCTCAAAAGACAAATATATCCATGGAAGGTAAGTCAAAATGCTCTTGCAATTCTATCTAATGTTTTTCATTTTCCATACAAGGATGATTGGAGTTCTTTCACATATCTAGGAATGCTTATTTGTCTTAGTTATACTACTTATAACCTATGGAAACAATTTTTAAACAAAATCAAGTCAAAATTTGTGTAATGGGGAGCTTAGTCACTAAATCCAACATGGAGAATTACACTCATCAAATAAGTGTTATCTCCTCTCCCTATTTATCAATTTTCATCTCTCTTCAATCCAACCGGTTTACAAGAACAAATAACAAAGGAGATTCAAAATTTCTTGTGGAAAGGTGGCAAATCCAACAATAATGGGTTTCATCTAATCAATTGATCCATAGTGAGGGCCCCTAAAATGCATGGTGGTGTATGGATTTTTGACCCTAGATTGATGAATCTGGCCTTGAGGGGGAATATTCTATGGAGAATAGGGAAATATGATTGGTGGAAAAGGGTCTTAGTCAAGAAACACTTCACTGGACCTAGAAAAAAATGTTTGGATGAGCTTCCTATAGCTAGGAATGGTTCTCCAATATGGAAACTAATTAATGCAAAAGTTCCCATAATTCAATCAAATCTTACATGGGTTCCAATAAATGGGGGTTTAATAGATATTTGGCATCATAATATAATGGGGAATAATCCCTTGGTACATATACAAGAGTTGACTCTTTTGAAGTGTTGGTTGGATTCCCTTGGAATTATAATTATTGGTGATATATCTACTTGAAGCACTAATAGATGGTGGGAAGGTTGGAAGTTTGGAGAATTTCCTTTGAGATTGAAACCTCTAATGTATGTGCACAAAAAAATTGATCCAATCATGATCACCGAGGCTGGGGATCATCCATATAAACAGTAAATAAGGGATATGAGTTGGAGTTGGCTAATGAAACTCTTCCCTCTAAATCCACAATTTGGAAAAAAAGATTGGAAAATTGGTGGGATCCCTAAAATAAACACATTATGTTGGGCTTTAGCTCATGAGATAATCCTACCAAGAAATATCTTGGATAAAATAGGGATCCAAGGACCTTCAATATGCACTCTGTGCTTGGAAAATGAAGAAACTATACCACATTTATTTTGGGAGTGTAGTTACACTGCAAATGTTTGGAAAAGGGCTTTGATGGGACTTGAGAATCAATTCCACAAGCCAAAAACATGGAAACACATTTTTGGTAAATGGGATTTCACATACAATGGGGACTTATGAAAGAAAGAATAGTTTAAAAAATAATGGATAACACTTCCAAAGAATATATGCTCGAAGATTTGGATAGCTAGAAATAGAGAATATTTAGGCAGGAAAGAGTGGCCCCGGAAGTTGTAGTTAGCAGAGCAATAACCCTCCTAGATGATCATTTTATTGTTATATATTCTAAACTCCCACCTAGGCAACAATTAGAAAGAGAATATGAGCAATGGATGGCCCAATTCAAAATCCAAGGAAAACCTACCCAAGATTAAGCAAAATTCACCCCTAATAAGTGAGAATGGAAATTGTGTATGATGAAAGGGGAGTTCCTTAGATGGAGAGTAGAAAAGATGGTCCATACTCTCTTATTTAATGGAGCCTCAAAGTGGAATCCAAGGGTGGTAGGAATAGGGAGGGGGAAGGGCAGGGGGGGTCATTTATGACCCAAGAGGAACAATTATAGTAACGTATTCATGGGGATTGGGTTTGTTGTCTAACAATATAATAGAGGGTTATGGACTTGGTGACGGGTCTGAAATAATCATTTGTTAACAACAAGGGTTACCCCCGTGTTGTGGGGTTATTCTACCCTATGGACTAACAAGCTAGGGCTTAAACTTGCATGCAGATCATGACCCTTAAGAAATAACTTTTAACCTTCTACCCCAAACCTAAAACCCTTTTTCACATGCAAACATGGAAAGAATCAACTAACCTTTTATCGACGGTTGGTGTAGATCCTCCGTTGTTCTTTATCCCCTTGCTTCTGCTGCTCCTTCCAAAAAGCGATCCTACAATCAAGACAAAACTACGCATGCATGCTATTGTTCTACTAGAGGGTTAGAGATTAAACACAAATTGAATAAAACATATAAAACTCGTGTATTTGGGACGGGAAAAGTATCTTTTTATTAATCTCAAGATAAATCAACTTACAATGATTATAGAGACCGGCCACCGTTCCTCGATCCTGATCCTGGGTTGGTTCACCGATCCACGATCACAGGCTTCCTCCTCTTCTTTGTCCTCAAACACTTTGAATTCTCCTAAAGCTTGAGGAAAGGCTAAAGGGTTGGGACAAAGCAGTTAAAACAATTAGGCGGTTCTTTGCTATGATTTTCCCTCCTTTGAATAGTACCCCTACCCCTTCTTATAGGCTAGAAGGAGCTAGGGTTTAAACCATTCTGACCATGCATGGTTTGGGAGTTCAGTTCTTGACAAATCTTTTCTTCCCGTGGAAACTTTCCTAATTTTTGCTGTTAGGTAAACACGGGTTGTAGTAAGCCAGCCAGCATTCCAACCCGTGCAGTAGTGAGCCTACCAGCATTCCAACGTGTGCAGTAATGGGTTAGGACACATGGGCCTTTACACAAGAGTATTTTCAAAGAGTTTGTTCAACATGGCTTTGGAAATGAAGAGCAGTTGGCACGATGCAGTGGCATGGATAGTGCAATTTAGGGTTATGGCCAGTGCCCCTAATGTGCTGAAGTCGAGGAAGAGCATCGATGGCGAAATACATTATGATCTTCCTGTCTGTCTTGATATATCTTGTGAGTGAGCCCGAGGGAATCGAAGTCGGGGAGGTGCCATCTGCAAAAAGTATCAAATGTCTCAAATTGAACATATACAATACTTTCAGGATAAATGAGAACCATGGCTACCAATCAAATACAGCACGTAGATCCATGTCAAATAGCATGAAGAGTAGCCATGAACAATGCAGTGAACCCATCGTAATTAGAAAGATATACATAGAAATTATCCATCTCTCAAAAGATGATTCGGCATGATGGCTGTACTTAGGCAACGCGTCAAAATCTTCTAAACTTCGGTAGGAGTGTAATATGAATGTAATGCAGATACACTACCAGTCTTAATGACTTCGTCGGTTGTGGACTTGATAATCTTGATGATGGATTTTGAGAGGCTTCATTGATTTGAACAAAGACTTGATTGGGCGTTGGGATGGCCGGTATGCGGACAAGAGACATGTGCGGAGAATTAGGCTAGGGCTAAGTAACAAACTTCCCTTGGACAATAGCATGACAAATGATAGGCAGCATATACGGTAATCTAAGTCTGGCGAGGCAACACAAACTCTCCATATGTTTGGAAGAGTAATAGCGATGGAGGACACAACTCAATATAGCTGACAAAGATTCCTAAAGATGCATTATTACATCCCAAGTCGATGAATCAAGCGATTGGATGTGCTATATCAGGCGACTCGCTGATCTTTCGCCAATTAAGAAAATACTTTCCCATCCTCTTTTGGGGTATACTTGATTTTTTGTTCTTTTATTATTTTGAAAGAATAAAGGAATAATACGTTACGATTCGGAGGAATGAACACAACAAACATACAAGCTCAAGGCACAAGACAAGGCCCGATGTTCTAGGAAATGATACTTTCGGAAAAATCCTCCAATGGCCAAAGGGGTTATGAACAAACTATTACTGGTGAAGGTAAAGGATCTGGAGATCGGTTGATAGAACACACAATGAGTTAGCGTCCTTGATGTAAGTTTACTTGAGCGAGAGGAAGCTTGAGTGATTTTTTCATGTTTAGAAGTCTAAAAAGCATAGAAACTCCGATTGGGGTACCTTTTTAAGTCAATGATCGATAGGTTCAAAAAAGGGGTAAACTAGCACCGACTAGGCGTCAATTCAAAACCATTTTACTGAGTGTGACAAAGACAAGATCCTTTCGTATTTTTTTTTTTACCAATTTTAAAAATTAGAAAAAAGCAACTATGGACTTCAGAGTCGAGGATGTTCTTAAGACTAGTTTAGCGAGTGTGAAAGAATAAGGTCACTTTCGACAATCTTTTCAATTTTTAGAGTCTGAAAGAGCTTGACATGGACTCGGTTTTTTTACGTAAATTTAGTCCCTCGAGGGCCGAAAAAAGGAATAAAATTATACGAGGATATAACTAAAGAATCGAGAGTCGATAGAGTATTCCTTTGTTACGTATAGTTAGTAGTCTAGGATAGAAAGAATTATTACAGCGGACGGTGATGACTGGAATTTAGCAGTGAAGGTCTGAATCGCTCGTGATCTTTTCATGTTTAGAGATGCGAAAAGGGCTTAAAAGGGAGACCCGTTATGTTTTGGGAGTCCGTAGGGTAAGAAAAAGAGTGAAAATACCCATGCAAATGAGGCTCAAACTCATATTGGGGAAGACTATCACGGACTCTAGAGCCTACTATGTTATCGGGAAGCGGCATGGACACCATGAAATGCAACCGGGGAACTTCTAGGGCATCCATGTTTTGGTAAGCTCTACCGCAAAGTTGTGACACTTCACAGAGAAGATCTGACGGTTCCACGTGTCACCCACCAGTTAGGATTGATCCTATATCGTAAGAACAAAAGTCAATGAGATGCAATAGTGGGGATAAAGTCCTACCCTATATGCTTTCGGGTTGATTTTGAATTTTTTATGGACCCGTCCTTATGTATATATTTTTTATTTTAAAAAAAAAAAAAAAAAAATGTCCCAATACACGATCAAATTCCTCCCATATAACTCGAACCACTCAAAATGGTTTTGGTATAAAAGCTCCGATAAAAGGGGCCAAAAGGGTGACAAAGAGGCCAAAAACTCTATAAATAGAAATTTCAGCGTCATTATCACCATTGTTGATTTGGAAAGTGAATCTGGAGCCAAAAGACCCCATTTTCCAAAGATCATGATTCTGGGAGATACGTTGGACCAAACAGACTTCCACTCTGACCAAGTAAGTGCAAACTCCCCTATCTTGCATTTTAATACTTCATTCATTGTTTATTGGCGTGCTTAGGGGTGGCGGTCGACCTCTCGATTATTGGAAGCCCTAGTAAGCAGCGAGTACGTCGGGGAGACTGACCAGGTACCTGTGAAGTCAAAGGATTAGCATACAGTACGCGGCCCGTAAGCCTCTGACGACCCCTTGGGTTGCCTTATAATTGAAAAATAATAGTTGAGATGAAGTTAACTCCCCTCGCCTTGTGTGTTTTGCGGGATGTATGTTGGAGAGAGAGGAGTACAGAGGCTGCGCAATGAGGCGATGGTACTTGAGATCGAATGTGATGGTGCGTCTTTGTCCGCGGTGTAGCTTGGTAAAAGTTTTCTTGTGTCCATTCATGCACGCTCAACCCGAATACCCCGAAGATACCTTGGTTGACTATTGGCACCAGTCACGGAAGGAATTTATGATAGAGGCAATCCTTGGTACCTACGAGATATCTATTTTTAATGGGCCTCTCAAGGAGAGGAACCAGTAACTTCAGACGTTTCCCTCAGGCTGACAAGTCTGGAAATTGATAGCGGTATTGCGAAATTTGGGACCGATCAGAGACCTTCTTGATTGCGGATTTGTAGGATCACCGGCCTCACCTACCAGTTATTTTATAAGCTCATTAGGCAGTTACGGATTCTAGCGACCGTGCATGGGCAGCGCCACGGATGGTACCATTAGGTGCATGAATACGATTTTTGATTAGGTACCACACTATTAGAGAGCATGAAGAAGGCAATTGGCCCGATTGCCGACGGACCTACCGAAGACGGTTCGAGACCATCTGTGTTCATTTTTCTTTGAGAGGGTACCTAGTCTTAGTCCCTGGGAGACAATACGAGGGCACATAGGCTCTTCTCCAGCAGTATGTAGATGGGCGACATTACTTGTAATGGTGGAAGGGCCGTAGAGGCCTTCAACGTGACTCTTTACTTAGTTGTCCACGGCCAGTCCCGCTATCGAGGACTACCCATGCGCGGGGATCGACTTCTCCAGAAATCCAGAGATACGGTACCTCTGGTGAGGCGAGGAGATAGATCCCTTTATGCCGTTTTGTTTGCATATGCATTTATGTCTTTTGATATATATCATGTTTTGGATACTTGAGAGTCTTTGATAGGTAGACATTGTATTTGCGTCACAGTCTTAGGACCCGTCGGCTTTAGATTTACCTGTGGTAGCCATGCAGTAGGAGGCAGTATGGAGTGCGGGGGAGAAGCCGTTAGCGGGGAACCTCAGTGAGGAGGTGAGGGCTCTTAGGCGGGTTGAGTGGAACTTCACTGAGCTCACCTGCATAGTTCCCATGATAGAGATAGAGGATTTTCCCTAAATAGGAACTCATATGGGTGATTTCAGGACATGGGTCCGATTGTTTAGGCATTGGGTCAGACCATACATGAGCAGGGCCCATAGGCCACAAAACGACAAACTTTATGTGCCATGAGCACCTTGTATATATTTTTTGAGGGCATAAGCCAGGTGACTCGATATGGTTCCATTTTTTGGTAGTTTAAGCCCATCAATATACTCGGGGATTTTTATGATGTATATGTGGTTTTATTTCTTTTACGTGTCTTTATGGATTATGTGGCACAAAATATTCTGGTGTTTGATCATGATCTTTTATGTGTGAGCAAGATGTAAATCTAAAATGTGATTAGCTAGAGTATCAAGTAATTTGATTTAATCTCCTAGAACATGAAAATATGTAATATAATCAAAGTTCGCGTTCCAAGAGGCGGTACCCTAGATATTAGGTGTAAATTAGATTCGTGCACCACGGTATATTACGTTGCTATGTCACAACCGGTTGGCGTCTAGATAGACAGAAGAGCGAGATACCCAATGACAAAGAGTCACGAAGAAGCTCTAAGGCTGTGCTATATTCAGCAACATTGTTCGTGGTGTTACCTAAGAATATACCTCAGGAAGATAACAAAGCCGACCACAGTGGTGTAAAGAGATTACCCAAAGAGCTGCGGAGGCAAGCCTCCCGTGTAATGCATTATGCAGATCTGCATATCCGATGAACACCTCGGACTCACTTGACATCTTCAATATTGATGAAAGATAACATTAATGACGCGTCCATGACACATTTTTCAAAGAAATGAAGAAGTAATAGCACAAAGATTATACATATGTTACAAAAGTTACCCACGGTGACCCTATAGGTGGTACTTCTTGAATTAGAGCCCATTTCTAGGCTCTAAACATTCAACTAAAATCGATTGACGATAAGCGTCCTTTTTAACACCTCCTTAACAATGAAGGGTCCGAACCACATGGGTTTAAACTTTCCCTGCTTGAAGTCCTTATCTTGATTAGTAAAGCAGGACAATAATAAGCCCTCGGGAGAAAACCGAGGATGACGAACCTATCATATTGACACTTAACCTTATGTTTACATAGGCCTGGATTATCGATTGCAGCATCATGATGTTGTTCATCAAGCTTCTCTAGGTGTACTAACAGTTCTTCCAAAGCGGAGAAGTGTTTGGCAATACATGCTTGCCAACTTTGGAGATGGAATTTGACATTCGATGGGCAAGATTGCCTCCATCCTCGTATGAGTTGGAAAGGTGAGAAACCGGTTCGCAGTCTTAGCCCGATGTTGGTAAAGCCCATAATGCTCAATTATAACATCAAATGCCGGTTGGATTTGGCTGAGTTGATGATTTATTTGTAACGTGTCTTGAAGTTTTATTAACGACTTACACCCATTGGCTTGGGGATAGTAAGGTGAGAAATGTTCTTTCCGTGGCAAGCAGCGTTAACTCGGTCATCATGTGATTCTAAAAGTGGCGCCATGGTGGGTAACAATCTCTCGGGACATCGAACCGTGCTATGATATGGTTAAATAAGAAGAGAGAGTTGCGGTCTCTCCATCATCTTTAATTGACATAGCTTACGACCCACTTAGTAGTAGTCGGCGGCTACAATCGATATAGCGGTGCCCCACTATTTGTGGGGGTTGCAAGTGTAATCAATCCCACTTGGTGAAGGGACCGGCGGTGATACTTGAAACATACGAGCTAGATGTGCCCTCATCTTCCTTGAAAAGATTTAGCACGGATGGCACTTCTGACCGACTCAATACAATCTTTAACAAGCGTGGGCCAGAAGTAACATACTCGTAAGATCTTTTGGAGTTGTTATAGCTTGGGATAAGTGACCGCCACAAGCTCTGTATGACAATGCGTTGAGCACTATGATGACCTCTCATGAGTGAGACATCGATGCAATATACAATCTACACCTCTCGATACAAAGTATCATTGAGTAAAAGATAGTTGGTGGCTTGATAGGCATTATCCGCCCGGCTCATCATGAGAAAAAGAGGTAGGACACTTCAAATTAGGAGATAAATCGGTATATCTCCGTACCAGGGGGTGAACCCGATTCAATCAAAACATATCCCCTCGGATAGGAAATTCCTCAGGCACAACGTCACATCACTCAACCGGAAGTTCCAAAATAAACTCTGCGAAGACCAAAGACTTTCTGGACTTTGCTGAAACGAAGTCTAAGTCGAATTCTTGGAAGTTACCATCCATCTGATTTTCCAGCAGAATGCTTCATTAGGTGTCAACATGTCGCGATGGATTCCGCGGCTGGCAATAGCTGATGGTCTTCTGAAGCGAGAACATAGGAACCGTTGAGCGGCATGGAGTAGCGCCAGCGCAAGTTTTGAGATGTATGAATTATTTCTGGTCCCTCTGAGGCCTCGGCTTCGGGTAATAGATCACGGTGTGGAAAATGAATCATCTTCGAACTAAAACCATGCCTATGGTTGACTCTGCGGACGACCGGATATAATAGGAAATCCTTGTTATAATTTGGTGGTAGCGAGGAGACCAATGATTGTAAGGCGATGTTTCAATCAAAACCGAAGAAGCTGTAGCGGCAAAGTCCCGGAGAAAAGGAGCGTCTTTCTTCGATTAAAGCGCATGAAGCCCTTGGTAATTCGGCATAGTTGGCGATGAAGCGTCGTAAGAAGTTAGCCTTGCCTTGAAGACTCTAAAGTTGTAAGGGTAATGTAGCGGGGGAAACCGGATTATCGCCTCCACCTTGAGGAGGATCGACCATGATCTCGGTGGTTGACACTATGAAACCTAACAAAGCGTCGGCGTGGCGCAAAACGCATGATGAGTTCGAATCACGAAGTAGCATTGATTCAAAGATGATGCGGGGTGTGTGTTGGATGATCTTTTCGCTGCGAGAGCATGATGCTAAATCTGGAATGAGCCTCGACTATATGTTTGGTCATGAAATCGCAAAGACATGGCCATTTGAAAGTGGCTCGGCGTTGCCAGAGACCAAAAGGTTTCTTACGATATGCGAATGTACCTTACGGACAAATGAATGTCATTTTGTGTTGGTCTCGGGTTTTGATTTGGATTTGGTTATATCAGAAACCATCCATGAGCGAAAAGGCTTCTGTGATTGCACATTCATCAATGATGTAGTCAATGAATGGGGTTGGATAATTATCTTTTGGACATGCCTTGTTCAAATCCAGGAAATCGGTCTGGAACAAGAATCGTGCCTTGTTTTTATCGTAGACGGTTTGACACCCATTGGGTGAAGTGAATAGGGTATATGAACCACGCCTTAAGCAATTTCTCAACCTCGTCTTAATGAGCTGCTTTGCTTTCCACAAGTTAAGCGGGTGAAGTTTATTTGAGCGAACTTAGCATCAGGATACGTAGTGATTCGTGTTCAACTATTTTGGGATCAATGCCTGGAATTTCCTCGTGAGACCAGGAAAAGCTTATCGCGGAATTCATAAAAAGATCTGTGTAAATGGGTCTCTTGAGGAGGGGAGAAATCCACTCAGATGAAGACATTCTCCACAACGCAGGGGGTGCGGGAGATATTGATAGGTATCGATGGCAGCGATAGTAAAATACATATTTCCCTCGACATAAATATCACAGTAGCTAAGAGGTTAATGGGACGAAGTGATCTCAGTCATGGTGATAGTAGATTCTCACGCACTTGCCTCGATTCGGTGTAATTCTGGAAGGAAATATGATATGTGATGAAATCTTCGAAGGGGTTTTGTCGGACGGTCATTGCTTGATTATTGCCGATGGAAGGCAAGACTGAAATCTAACGAATCGATTGGCAAAGAATCACGAGCCCGGATAGGCTCAAGGTGGATCCAACTCTTGTGCGGGAGTCAGATCGGGGTTGACAGAAGTTCGTTGAATGATTGAGTATGCAAATTCTGCCACGGAAAAAGGCATGGCAATTCCATGTGCCCTGTCCCTTCCATTTTGGTTGATGGGGAAGGAAGTATCTATTGATCGTCAAAGTAAGTCGTGCGGGATGATGAAACTTGAAAAATCTCTACCTTGTGGTGAGTCGATATAAACTGGCCATCGCCTTGAGGAGGTGGAAAATAGAAAGTACCCATCAAAGACGGGAACAAACCAACTCCTACATCAACGACACCGGCTTGAGGATTATCAACCATGGGGACCATGGAAGCCCCAAAGCGGTCGGTCGAGAGGATAAGCGATCAATGGTCTATCCAGGCCTTCATGGCAAAGGAACAACCGGGACTGTGTAGCGACCACTTCTTTCATTGCATAAGTCCAACTCGACCTAAAAATAGATTGTAGTCAATGGGGCATCGACTACCTCTACATAGACAGAGAAAGTCTTTCCTCCCAATTGAACAGGGAAAGAAGGAATGATGCCATGTGGTGGAAAAGAACGACCGAGCGTGGTAGGGTGAGTAGGTGATGGAGACAACTTCCGGGTTGACCAATGGCTTTCCGACATGCTAACGACATAACACAATTCAAAGCGCCTGCGTCTACCACGTGGAAGATATTCCGTGTAGAAAGTTTTCATGGGATGAGCCACTACTATATTAAACGCGGCGTTAGGTAAGGCAAGCGAGGTTTCAAATCGATGCATTATCTAACATGGTTCCGGTTTACAAGTCTCAGTAGAGCCTAAAAAAGTCAACAAGGCCTTTCTATGAGCGGAGCAACTTTGGAGGACCTCCATAGAACCTGCTACGGGGTTTGGGATAAATCTTCCCACCGCAGGTAGTTAAGGCTGACCCCTTGCGTTTGGATTGTGAGAAGACCTCTTAAACTCACCCTTTGGAAATCGTGTCATTGTTTCACCCAATGTCTTCGATCTGTAAGGGGAAGAGATGGGATCTTGGCTTCTTTGCCTTTCGGTGCTTGATTTGCTATAATCGTCTCTAGTCGTTATGAAGCGTCACTTTTCACCATATATACGTTCGCGGAAGATGAATTGTTTGGGGAGGGCAGTTTTCTTGGCTACCTACCTCGGCTTGTAGAGGCTTGAGTTAAATTTTGCCCATCTTTGAAGGGATTAGTCCAGCATGAAGCGATGTTCTTGCGTGAAAAGATTTTAGGCCTGCATGAAGTTGAGGGGGCATAGGTGGGTTGGGTGCTTCCGCACATAGGTTGCATGGATACCTGCATGCTTCTCTTTTACATTGGTGCCCTCGCCGGCATTATCATTTGGTTTTATCCCCCCTTACTCTTCTTGCATTGTTTTTTCTTCCCCTTCGGTTCTTTGGTTGGCCTTTGGGTTAGTCATCAGTACGGAATGTACTTCCGACGTTTTAGTAGGAAGCGACCAAAGCGTTAGTCACGGATGGCAGGTGTTGTATAGATAATTGTTGCTATTGCTTCGTCAATTGCTCAGTGGTATTTGTTTGTGCTGAACCAACTGTACCATCGGCATGTGGTGCGGCTCTAATGCAGTTTTATCGAGTATTGATCGTGGTGCATCTGGTAGGATGGTGTACAATAGACGGGCCGAGAATAGATAAGCTCAAACGGTTTATCTCTCATGATGGCTCTTCCTCTGAGAAAACCCCTAAAGTTCCGACGTCTTTGGATAACTATGTGAACAAAGACTTAAGGAACCACACAAGCGGGGAATCTTTGGTGGGACGAGGTACTTATGATGAGACTCTTCGACATCGCCGCTCTCGGAATATGATCGGGGTATGGTGACTTTAGATACGAAATTGGCTAACAGCTTCGGTGCCGACTTCATATCCCGCAGTGTGGAAATGGTTAAGGAAGCCATAGCCAGTTCGCCCGAAAGAAGAATATCGTGAGCGGCCAAGCTCTATGTACCATTTTGCGGCCTCCCCAGTAAGAGTGCATTGAAACAATCATAGCGAGCGGAGTCATCTTCGGTGAGTTAGATGAACTTCATAAGTGGAAAGATCCAGGTGATCACGTGGATCTTCATTAGGTTTGTCCTTGAACTTTGGGATGTCTGAGGGAAACTTAGTCGGCATGGGGGGGTAGCATATATCATGAAAGATCGGGTCATTCAACAACCCTGACAAGTCTAGTAAATGAAGATTTTTCAGGAAAGGTATTCTAGGTTGTTGTGGATTCAAAGGAAAAGAGGAGCTTGGGTTTTGAATGGCACTAGGTTGCCAGGAATATTTGGGTTGCTGGCCAGGGTTTGTTTAGAAACCTTGGCCTTGACCATTGAAAGGGTTTTTCATTTGCGGGAACATCATTGGCTGATTCCCCATGAGGACATAGGATGTTGGGAGTTCATCGTGTTGGCCGGACTTTGGGAAGGATTACCCATACCCGGTCGAGGGAGAGGCATAGAAGATTGTCACAAAGGGTTCCGTGGCCCCGTGGAAAAGGTGAGGCGACATTCCGGATAGAAAGAGCGGATCCTTGGCACGAGTTTCAAGGTCACAGTATATATGCCCCAGTCGAGAATGAGTACCTGACCGGACAAATTTGTCCAAAATGGTGTGCCCACGATGGGAAGCGTGAATCACGAAAGTGTTGTCACAAGCGTCCGGATTCAAACCAAGCGGCGAACCCTAAACGATTTTCGCGGAGTGTTCCTTAACTCCGGCTCAAATGGACTTCGTCTGTGCAGTGACAATTTGCTAATGCAATCCCATAGCCCGAAGGGACAAAGGAGGTTCATGACCTCCACCGTGGGGAAAAAGCATTGAAAGGACATAGATACCCCCAAGTTGACCTTGCGGAGAATCACGCTTGAACAAAGTCATGTAAAGTGGAGTGAGTGAGTACGGGACTTGTACCTAAACTAAGAGCCTGTATGAAAGCGGGTCTGTCACACTAGGTGTGTAAGGAGGTTTGGCCACCGCGATAGATAGAATTGATCCCTTTATGCGATGTAGTTGCGGCCGAGGCCATGGTGCTTACGACGGCAGAGCAAAGGCAAGTTAGGAGAAGCTTCTCGTGGTAGCAACGGTGATGGGAATGGAAGAATTCCAGGAGGAAGTAACAACGTTTGTTTACATAGCTGTTTGAGGCACTGACAGGCGTTCATAAAATTGAATTGGCACAATAATGTCTGACCAAGTATCAGTGTTTGAGGTTTACATAATCCAAGATTGGCGGTCGATTCCTTAGGGGGTTTTTCAGGCTCAAAAGCCCCGGTTGCTTAGAAAGACCCTTGATGGTCCAGCTTCGGCCTCAAAGGTGGCGGGGTGGCTCCAGTATAACCAGAAGCAGGCCCAAGAGCCTTCGTGACCAGCGGAGCTCCGAATCCTCCACTACGTGAGAAGATTCACGACACGCTAAGGTATTATGCACGAACAAATAGTAACACTCACTAAAAATCCCCTAACAGATAAATCAAGCAAACCTTAAACTAGTTGGAAAACTGGTTACAACAACCAACACTAGATCCAACTAGGTGCAAGTTACGGCTTCGAATCTGGAAGCACCCTCGGGTATACTGCATAAAGCGTGGCGATGTCTATCCCATAGGTATGGTATACCCTCGCCGGTCACCTGTGTATGTCCTTAAAGAGATTGGCAACTAGTTTGCCGGCACATAAACGATCTGGTAGTCACGGTCGGTCGGAGTGAACCACAATGAAGCGATTATCGAAGCGGGAAACCTATCAAGGGGTATCGAGCAAATGGTCGAATGGCGAGGGATTACCGAGCGGTCGAGACCCGCGAAGCAGTGGAAAATTAAAATGACGGAATCCCTTAACAAGTCCTCTATATGTGTTCTCCCACAATGCTTTCGGTCCCGGCTTTGGAGGGTTATCTCCTACCTTTCATGACCTGATGTTTAGCCCACGTGTTGAGGGGTCGGGATAACTTTCGTAAGCGGACTTCTACACTCCCCAATGGAGACTCAATGTTTGGTTTGGGTGGCCTTGGAAATTTACTCTCCAACCTATTCCAGAGCCCTAGTCCTGAGCTAGTGTATGCACTTCTAGCGAAAAGAATCTAATTGCTTTTAGTGCTCGTTTCTTTTAATGGGATTTTTAAGTCACAAGGTGCAAAAATTAAAGCCCCGATGGTGTGTAAAAGACTCAAACCAAAATGAACAAAGTGGCAGGAAACAAAACTTTTACTAAAATACAAAACCAACAATTTTTTTTTCAACAAGAAGAGACTTCTTTTTCTTTTCAAATTTACTAAGATTTCATCCAGTAAATACAAAGGACTTTCACTCTCAAATCTGTGAGCTATATACTCTACATTCAGCGCAAAACTTATGCAAAGACTTCTTTCCAAACTCTTGATGCAACAACACAATCTTCAAATCAGGAAGAAAATGGAAACAAATTTTATTTTATTTTATTGCCAAATAGCGTAACAAGGGAAAATGTTGACAAGAACAAAACCAAGAAAGAAAAATTTTGTCTTAAAGCGTAGATCGCAAACGGAATCATAGCACAAAAAATGCAAAAAGCAGTCAAGACAACACTTGATTTTAACACTTGCCTAAAAACCACAAAACAAATATTTTTTTCTCTTTTTGTCTTTTCTATCAAAACATCAACCAACGACCACCAGACTGGGATAAGATGCCTAGGTATTGCAACTCCGGACTCTATGCCCACGAGGAAGACTCTTCTCACCCGCGAGGAGGATAGTACCCTGGTGAAAAGCTTCCAATCAGAAACTTTCTTGTTGTCACCAAGGCGACCGCAGCATTACAGCGTCTTGAGCTTCATGACAGCGGTACGTGAATAAATAGGTAGTGCGTATAAGCTAAGATAAAAAAGCGACACAGTGACCCGGACTGAAAGGCCTACGGTATTGACAGCGAGGGGTCTCTAAAAGGCTTGGATATACTTTATGAGAAAAGGAAGCTTTGAAAAGAAAATGAAGCAAGAATAACCAAAACAATAAGTGGCAGACAATAAACCAGCAGACCAGGGCGGGGATCCGAGAAAGCCCCACGAGGAAGGTAAAGAGCTTGACGGGGAAGAGAGGAAATTTGTCTCTTAAACTCTGGGCTCTACCGCTCTTGCGGAAACCACTATTGAGGCATTCCTGCGGGTTGTAGAAGGTTAGTAGTCACCGATGTCGAGGAGCCTTCTACGAATACGTGTACCTTTGTGTGTCCTGAGAATCAATGTCAGGCAACAACCAAGGAAAAAATGGTATTGACCAGGTTTCCCTGCTAGCTTTGACCTAACGGAAAACAAATAAACAAAGCTGAAACTACTACTTTTGAACTACCCAAAACCTTATTAGAGTCGGAAACCCTAGAGTAAATATCCCGATTGGGTAGCCAATTACATTTGTGGGGTTATTACCCTCTGGGACTAACAAGCTGGAGCTTAAACTTGCATCTGAGATCATGACCCTTAAAAATAACGCAACCTTCTACCCCAAACCTAAAACCCTTTTCATACAAACATGGAAAGAATCAACTAACCTTTTATCGACCCAGTTGGTGTAGATCCTCCGTTCTTTGCTATCCCCTTGTTTCTGCTTCTCCTTCCAAAAGCGATCCTACAATCCAAACAAAACTAAGCATGCATGCTATTGTTCTACTAGATGGTTAGAGATTAAACACAAATTAAATAAAAAATAAAACTACGTGTATTTGGGGCCGGGGAAAATTATCTTTTTATTAATCTCAAGATAAATCAACTTACAATGATTATAGAGACCGACCCCCATTCCTTGATCCTGATCCTAAGCTCCTCCTCTCTTTGTCCTCCATTTGCTTTGCTTGAATTCTCTAAAGCTTGAGGAAGGATAAAGGGTTGGGACAAAAGCAGTTGACAGTGGGGCCGAGTTTCTTTGCTATGATTTTCCTCCTTTGAATAGTACCCCTACCTTCTTTTATAGGCTAGAAGGGCTAGGGTTTTAGGCGAACTCCCAACCATGCATGGTGGGAGTTCAGGTTCAACCGACCCAAAGCTTCGTCCCGTGAGGAAACTTTCTGATTTTGCTTTGTAACTGACCCAAAGCTTTTCGTCCCGGCGGAAACTTTCCTGATTTTTTGCTTTGTTAGGTAAACGCGGGTTGTAGTGGGCCAACCAACATTCCAACGCATGTAGCAGAAGGCCTGCCAACGTTCCAACGCGCCCAGTGATAGGTTAGGGCGCGGGTTACTTAATTTAGGAGGTTTTTTGAAGAGTCTGTTCAGCATGGCTTTGGCAATGAAGGGCAACGAGTTGGCCTGATGCCAGGTAAGCATGGATAGTGCAATTTAGGGTTATAACACCCCAGTAAGAAGTTTCAATTAAACCTCTCACTGTTTGGAATAGGGAACCCATCCAGGTTTTGGCCCAACATCCATTGTTGGTTTGGTTTTACTAGTTATGACCCAGTCCATCAATGAAGGTGAATGCTGGATGGTTATGAAAAAATAAGATGTAGATGAAGACTATGTAAATGTAGGTATAATCTATTTCTAATCTACCCTATCCTATCTAGGAGCGAATTATCGTAACAAAATGAGTTGTAATGAAACTAAACTATGTACATAAACCCCAATAAAATAGCTTTCACGAAGGCACATAGTTAGAAACAGATGTATACAAGTCTATAACCAGAAAATTCTAAGTCATGTTTCTGCATATATTCACAACTCATCCGGTCATGACATGAAATATAAGAAAGAGTAACAAAAATACAAGAGTAACATAGATTGCATCAGAATATTCTATAAACAAACATGTCCTTATAGCCCATGTGAACATCATACATTTCACTTGAAAAGTTCGTAGCAAAAAAACAACACATGTAAGTTCTTCTCTCTATCAGAAGTTGGCCTTGAGATCTTCTCCATATTAATAGTTACAACAATAGTACATGAAAACTTCAAGGGATGGATTTTCAATTTAGTTCACACTGTATTCCCAAAATAGTTTAGAAATATACAATGTTTGAAGTGATAAAAAACCCCTTCTTTGGGTTCAATTCTAGTATTTATTGAGGTTCAATATGACCTTTGGTATTCTGCCTCCCTCCGTGAACTTCACATTCCATCATTTGTCCTTATTCCCTTTGTGATGATGAGCAAAAAAGATAGTAGCTTTATCTCGAATTTGTCTTGTAGTACTAGTGGGCCATCATATATTTCAGCCATACATACCCTGGACACCATGAAAACTGGTCTGGACATGGGAACATCTTTTTTATCTAGGTCCGATAATCGATCGTCATGAGGTTCAACCATTTGCATTATATTTTCCTTGCTTCTCCTCTATCATTCTGGAATTTATTGTTAGTGCTCCTTTGTCATCCTTGGCTAAATATTGCATTATGGGGACGTAGAGTATGACCTCTTCTCAACATTACTTATGTTGCACCAGTTTACCTACAACAAATGAGTGTCCTCAACATAACTTATCAAAAACAAACATCTAAACTCATAGAACCAAAACAATAATTAATTGAAATATCATGTAAACTTTGCTGAATTCGATTCATGGTTCCTCTACTTGCGGTTGAGATGTTGTATTCTCCTGGGGATGCTAACAAGGAGAGAGGTTTGAATCTTGAAAAACTACAGAAAGTTGGTGAGGAATTTCTCATATCACATGACTGTGAATTCATAGATCTCGAAAAGACCTTTCCAATTGTATAAAGAATGCGCGAAATGGACACTATGGCCAAAATACGAAAGGTAATTTGGGGTCCTACTATTGTTTAGTGCAGTTAGAAGGAACTCCTCTGATTTGTACCAGAGGAGTTTGTGGGGACTCTTACGGTGGTTTAAGAGGTCAAGATATTAACTTTTATGGGTGAACTGAAACTAATCTTGGGAACTCTTCTGGGAAGAGTCGACATGCGTAAAAGGATCAACTCCGCAAGCACGATCAATGGATCATATTCATTTACTTTGATTCCATTCTGAGTTTGTGGTATAACATTGAGTAATGATTAAACATAGCTAAGTTGGAAAAGGTCCTCTTTCCTTCTCAGATCTCTTCAACTTGAGAGAACCAAGAGTCACAGGAGAGTCGTTCTCTTGTGCCTTTCCTGACAACTCTTTACTCCCTTTCATTGGTTTCACATCTCTTGGATATCCCTTTGTGGAGGTGATTTCATCATTTCATCATCATCTTGAATCAAAGCATCGTGATCCTTAAATCTTTCAGATTAAGATTCCAAGCACTAATACCTCAGGTGTATTCACTTTGTGACATCTTTTCTTTATGTTCATAGACCATTGTATTACACATCATTATGTTCATTTCTCTTAGATTTAATATCTTAGAATGTTCACCAAGAGGAGGTAGGCAATCAGGAATTATTCGAGCAACATAGTCATTTGAACGGGCATGCTTGAAGAAGTGATGTTCCAATGGCTTGGTTGATGATGGGTCACTTTGTAGTATCTTTTACCGAGCACATAGCTACAATTTCCTTGAAATACTTGGAGAACTTCTTTGTCCCTTTCATAGTTAAGACCTAGAAGTGCATTCTGCAAGGTCATAAGCAATACCTTCATCGGAGGATATTTGGAAAATGGATCATGAGTGTGGGGAAGCTCTAATTTAGTAACCCAACCCCAAAGGACCATATATCAAATTTGAAATCATAACCATGAATTTTTTCCATAAATTCAGGTGCCATCCAACATGGAGTCCCCACAAAAGTGCTCCTAGAGTGTTTCCTATTTCCATAATGTAAGTAGAGACACCAAAGTCCGTTAAATTAACTGCATCGTATGCATCATCTGAGATGTTCCCAACCTTAACGCCTTGGTGTATATGTCCATGACTATGTAGACACTCAAGTGTCTTCAAAAATTCCCACAAAAGGTTGTAATTATTTTCTCTTCAAGCCGCCAATCTAGGTAGGCATGTATAAGATGCAACAGGGAGTTCACCATTGCCACTTTCTTCAGTACTTAATTTTTAGGGTATCCCTCTGATACAAGGAATTCAATGACGGACATGAAATCATTAAGGCGAATTTGTAAAACATAAGAGAAACAATGAGCATCCTCTTAAAACACCAAATGTCAAAGATTTCTTGAGTTTTCTCGCTCACTACTATGAAGGTTTTGACAAAATGAGAACAAGAAAATGAGCAGAGCACAAATTGTATTGAGTATATTATAAAAGTACAAAAGGTTGAGCTAAATAGACTCAAGCAAATCAAGAACATAAAGAACATAAAGAAACGATTGTACAGCTGGCCAGGACATCTGGCAGTGTACAATCAGACTGTTGAGGTTACATATATATTTAACACTCCCTCTTAAACTCAACAGTTACAAACATCAACACTGATAATTCCCAAGTGTTGTCTCTAAAAATAAAAAATGGATTTTCCTAGTGGCTTTGTAAAAATATCTGCAAGTTGATCTTGAGAGCCACATAATTGAAGTGCTATGTCACCATTATTGACTAGCTCGCGTATGAAGTGAAAACGAGTGTCAATATGCTTGCTTTTCTTGTGAAACACATAATTTTGGATAGAGAAATTTCTTAGGTGTTGTCACAAAAGATAGGAGTTGTATCCTTTTATGTACGTGACATATCATTCAATATTCTTCTCATCCACATAGCTTGACAGGAAGCTGAGGTAGCAATGACATACTCTGCCTCTGTAGAAGATATTGATACAATGGGCTGCTTCTTTGATTCCCATGAAATCAGGTTCGTGCCCAGGTGAAAAGCATGTCCTGAGGTGATTTTCCCGTCATCTAGGCTTCCTGCAAAATCATTGTCTGTGTGACCAGAGAGATTATTATCATTATATTGAGTGTACCATAAGACAAAATTGAGAGTTCCTACAACATATCTTAGAATCCTTTTCGCCATATTCCAGTGAGAATCTTTGGGGGATTCCATAAACCTGGAAACAAGGTTGGCTGCATACATAATATTAGGCCTAGTTGTTGCAAGTTACAACAAACTGCCTACTAAAATTTTGTACAGAGTAGGGTCCATTGTAGGGCCTTCATCTTTCTTGATCAATTTTGTGCCTGGGGGTATAGGAGTTTCTAATGGATTGCAGTCTTCCATGCAGAATCTTTTGATGATGTATGATGCATACTTTTGTTGACAAACAAAAATGCCTTTGGTTGATTGATCAACCTCAATCCCCCAAAAATATTTCATTATACCAAGATCTGTCATCTCAAACTCAGATTGCATGGCATATTTAAAAGTGGTTAACTCATAATTTCCAATATATATCATGTCATCAACATATAAACATATAATCAAAATTTTACCGTGCTGATATGTTTTGGTGTATAAAGTTGGCTCATTTTGGTTTCTTCTTAAACCACTTTTGATCAGGTAAGTGTCACTTCTGTTGTACCAAGCTCTTGGAGCTTGCTTTAAGCCATACAAGACTTTCTTCAACCAATATACTTTGGTTGGCTGCTCTTTGACTTCAAATCCATGTAGCTTATCCACATAGACCTCTTCTTCTAAGACACCATTTAGGAAACATGACTTGACATCTATCTGGTATACTTGCCATTTGTGTTGAGCTGCTATGGCTAAGAGAGTCCTTACAGTGTCCAATCTTGCTATTGGAGAAACAGTTTTACCATAATCAATACCTGGTTGTTGTAATAATCCTTTGGCAACAAGTTTTGCCTTGTTCTTTTCAATCTGCCCCTTTTCATTAAGTTTAGTTTTGTAAACCCACTTGACACCAATACTTTTCTTGTGTCTGGGTAGATCAACAAGATCACATGTCTTGTTCTTCTCAATGGCGTCAATCTCTTGGTTCATGGCTTGAACCCAATGTGTCTCCTTAACTGCCTCTTTAAAAGATGTGGGTTGACATGACATTAATGCAAAAAGATTGTGTTGATCAATGTCATCCAACTGCTGATGGATTTCTCTCAAACTTCGAGTTCTCTGATTTGGAAGTTCAGAGGAAGAGTTTCTGTTGGAAGTTGAGTTATCCTGAGAAATTTTAGATTGTCCTTGTACCTGCAGTCTTGGAAGAGTAGGTTGATGTGTTTGTTGTCCTAAATTCTCTGTGTCTTTAGGAAGTGTTAACAATGAATCTTGATTTTCCATAGGTTGATTTTCAGACTCACTCCAGAACTATTTTTCAAGAAATTTAACATCTCTGTTGAGAATTAGTTTCTTTGAAATTGGATTGTAGAGTCTGTAGGATTTGGATGTTTCATTGTAGCCAGTAAAGATACATTTCTCACTTATATCATCAAGTTTCTTCCTTAACTTGGAAGGTATGTGAGCGTATGTTATGCATCCAAATGTCTTTAGATGAGCAACATTTAGCTTTGTCCCACTCCATGCTTCTTGAGGGACCTTCATCTTGAGATTGGTGGTTGGAGATCTATTCAGGAGATAAGCTAAGCACACTACTGTTTCATCCCAAAATGTATTTGATAGACATTTGTCTTTGAGAAGGCTTCTTGCCATGTTCATGATTATTGGATTTTTCCTTTCATCCACTCCATTCTGTTGGGGAGTATACTTGGATGTAGTTTGCATGATGATGCCTTGTGATTTGCAGAAATTTTCAAATTCTTTGGAGCTGTATTCTCCTCCTCCATCTGACTTGATAGATTTTACATATTTTCCACTCTGTTTTTCAGCTTCATCTTTGAATTCTTTGAATTTTGAAAAAGTTTCATACTTGTGTCTGAGAAAATAGATCCAAATTTTCTTGCTAAAGTCATCAATAAACGTTAGAAAATAAAATCTACCACCTAATGACTCTGTTTGCATTGCTCCACATAGGTCAGTGTGAACTAGTTCTAGGTGTTGTTTGGCTTGAGTGGAGGACTGTGGAAAACTAGTTCCCTTATGTTTTCCAAGTATGCAAGACTCACATGGGGGATTTTTCTCTTTGAAGACAGGTAGACCTTTGACCATGGAGTGATTCTGTAGAAGAATTAGACTCTGAAAGGGTAGGCGTCCAAATCTTGTATGCCAAACCATAGTTTCATTGGGGGTGGATGCACTTTGTGCATATGATTGGATCAAATTTGCAGTTCTAAGGGTCAGGGGGAAACATTCTATTCCTGGTCATGTGGATTTCAGAAATCAATTTTCTATTGGGGGTTTTATCATATATCCTACATCATTCTCCTTCAAAAAGTACCTTATAGCCATGTTCAATTAGTTGTCCTACACTTAGTAGATTATGTGTCAGATCTAGAACATGATAGACATTGTGTATGTCTTTCTTTACATTTTGTTTAGTAAGAATAAGAACAGTTCATTTTCCTTGAACTTTGACTAAAGAATCATTTCCAAGGGTGATATCAGATGAAATTGAAGAATCAATGCATGAGAGTAAATCTTTGTTACCTGTCATGTGATTGTTGCATCCACTGTCCAACAACCAGACATATTTATGTTTCTCTTCGGTCTTGTGGCATGAGAGAAACATGCCATCTAAGGTTTATCCTTCATGATTTGAGACATGTGCTCTGCCTGAGAGATGATCTTCTTGCTTCTTCCGACATTCAGATTCATAGTGCTAATTTTTTTTGCAATAATAGCATTGTATGCTTGATTTGTCATTTGATCTTCTCCCTCTACCTCTTTGAGGCTGGAAATTATGATTATGGTTCGATTTTCTGTAACCTTGGAAATTATGATTATGGTTTTGTTGTATGTGACCTTCATTTGAGTGATGGTTACTTGGAATTCTCCCTCTTCCTTGACAACCTCTGCCTCTGCCTCTCCCTCTATTGAAAGAGAATTGAATCTTGAAGGCATTGGCTATTGACTCATCTTCAATATGTAGTCTGGTCTCATGTGTCAACATGGAACCCATTAATTCATCTGTTGAAAAATTTGATAGATCCTTGGATTCAAGGATGGGTGTAACAACCATTTCAAATTTATTTTGTAAACTTCTGAGGAATTTCTCAAAAATTCATTGATCAGGGATGTCTTCACTAGTCAATCTGATCTGGTTTACGATTCCCATGACTCTGGTCATAAACTGATCAATGTTTTCAGACTTTGTCATTTTTAAAGTCTCAAAATGCATCCTCAAGGTCTGTAGTCTGACTGTTTTGATCCTGTCATTGCCTTGGTAAGATGATTTAAGGATGTCCCAGGCCTGTTTTGAAGTAAAAGAGCCTGTGATTTTTGAGAAAATCGAGTCATCCACAGAATATTGAATCCAAAATTTGGCTTTATTCTCTCTGTTCCTTTGTATTGCCTGAGAAATTCTCTATTGGTTGGTCATGGCAGCAAGGTCTGCTGGATCTGGTTCCACATATCCAAGATCCACTAGATCCCAAAGCTCTTGTTCTTGCAAGAAGGATCTCATTCTAAGAGACCAAAACTCATAATTCTTTCCAAGAAGAATCGGTCCTTGAGTTGGTCCTAAATTGCTCGAGGTGGCCATCTTTGAAGAAAAAAAAAATTAACAACAAGAAATCGTTTAAATATTTGTGTGCTTACTTGTTTCATGCACGTAAAACCAGGTCTACGAAGTTCTCTTAGTGACTTCAGACTAAAAAACATGGGGTATACCACTTTGTTATCTTCGATATGGCTGGATCTCACTATCTAAGCGTGAGATCTACAGATTCATATCTCTGAGCTCTATTCTTTAGCAATTGTAGCCCCTCTAATGGAAGAATCGGGCTATCTGAGTTTACTCGAGAGCCAAAAGAAATTTACAGTTCAACTTTTCATGTGACCGGGGGCTGAGAACCAGGCGCTTCGGGTTTTCGTGTTTCGGGACTTCGCGTTTCACGTTGTCAGAAGATTGCTTGCTCTCTTCTTTTGAAACCCAAACTTGCACTCACGTCAGATCAACGGTCCACGACTCCCCGTGATCCAACGGTTCATATCTCCTCTTCGCACTTCGGAACTTCGTGTCTCTGAAAGTTAGCTACCCCCATTCTCCCAAAATATGAACCCTTGAA
>SNQJ01S0004806.1:24187-40109 GCA_010110895.2 Picea sitchensis
TTCGCATAAGATTGAACTGGAAACCCTAAAATCCACATTTCCTCATTGGATTTACTTTTCCGTGGGCGTTTTCATAAATTTCATGGGCGTTCTTTCAAATTTCGTGGGGTTTTGCACATATCTGAGATTCGCTGAATCAGAATTGAGACCCATTGTTTTGATAACGAAAGTACTCTGAGGAACTGTCATAATGAGTTGGAATTCGTTTCTTGTATCCTCCGTCCCTAGAACTTGGAAAACGAACATATTCGTGGGGAATACTTAGCCAAATTGCTTCTTCCGTTGCCGGTCTGTAAAATACCAAACAACGATTTTAATCAAACCCTCGGGCCTGCTGCTCGTGAGTGCTTTAACCAATCCTGTGGGCGTCTACCCAAATTTCGTGGAATTTTCTTCTCTTTCCGGGAGCGTTTCTCAGATTCCGTGGGCTTACGAGCCTGTTCTCATCTTCTCCGACAAAGTTCTTGTTATCTCCTCGAAGATAATCGACATAGTTTATCTCGTCTCCTACGCAGGCTTCAGAGAGGTTCCTTTCAATTTCGCCGATCAGCTTCGGAGAACTTGCTTTCATGGCCTCCGATAGTTTCAGCTAAATTCCTCTCAAGTCTGCGATGGCTTCGGCGATGTTCTTCTCAAGTCCTCGGAAGACATTCGGGGCAGTTCATATTAACTTCGCCGATAAGCCATCGGAGCACTTCCTCTTAATTTCGCCGGCGAAATTTCTCCCAAGACCTCCGTTCCCATCAAGATCTCTCTGATGGCACTTAACAAAGATTTAGTCTTCCCTTTGTTTCATTTCGTTTGATTATCCTATATTTTTAAATATTCTCCTTTTCTTTTGATTATTACATATTTAAACAAAACTTGAATTCAAACAATTTAAATTCTCATTTAAAATGGTGCAAAAGAGTTTAAACTCAAATGGCCTGCTTTAAAATCAGTTGAATTTATAATACCAAACTTCATGATATTTCGCTTAAGACATCTCACCTAAATCAATTTTTCGTGAAAGGGAAGAAAACCAATTTGCAAACCTCTTGCAGAGATTGCGGGGGAACTTTTAAATCTTCAAAACTCATTCATACTAAGTCGGATTGGAGTAACGTCCTTTGCACTGTGAAGAGCGTAGAGAGGCGCTCTCGGTGATTCTACTAACCGCACCATATAAGCGGCCCCTGGGTGTAATGGTTGACGGGGCTGGTTCGGGCTAGAAACGTTAGACGATTCATTCTGGCATTTCAGGGTATTGGATTTCGATTCCGTGAGTTGCATTGGAATAGTAATGTCTAAAATTATACTACTAGCCTGTTTTAGGGGTGAAAATTTCACTTTGGTGGAGGCGGAAGAATTGAGCTCAAAGGTTTTTTTTAATGAAAGTTTGGGACCCTCGTTGATGCTTCACCCAAATTAGATTTTGCAAGTTCCTGTGTCACCTATGATGTATAAGGACTTATTTCATCCATTTACTTTGCATTGATGCGTCAACAACATGACATTATAAATCTTCCAAAACAACCAACTGAAGTTCATAGCGTTTAGTACTGTTTAGGAGCTAGGAGAACCAATTTTCCGTTAAGATACATTTCAAAGCCAGCGTAAGACCTACGGATGTTGTGTTTAACTCATCTAATGATAGATTTCACCTTCATGATGATAGATTGTACCTTCATGATCATGGTTTAGCCATAAATTCAAGGAATGCAAAGCACATAAGCTAGTATGACAAGTGCAATTAAAGCCATTGGTGACACAACCAGGTTTGATTGTGATTGTGATTATGAAGTAGGACAAGCACAATATGAATCAGTTATCAATTATCCATCTAGGCATGGAGAGCTTAATCATTGGAAATGTTAGGAGAATGGGCTGGGAGGAGGATGAGATAGGCTTCAGAACGAAGGTGGGCATTACTGACCTGGTTAGCATTGGAGAGAGGAAAGAGATCCTCATCGATGCGCTTAGCGACTTTGATGGGTCGACATCCTTTCACTAGCGCATCAGGGACATGAGAGGGAAACTTATCAACAAGAAGTGAATCGAAGCAAAAGGGAGGAGTGTTGTCGATATGTGATGTATCCGCGAAGGTGAAGTCGGTGAAAGGAATACACATGCTAAGATAATAATGTGACCATTATCGATGTGTCAATGTTGATCATGTGCACTTCACTGGTGATAAGAGTGTGTAGTGATATTTAGTGAAAGCACGTCGATGCATCAATCAAGTTAAATGGAAAGTGGCTTATGTATCGACGAGGAAATCACCGGTGTGCCAATGTGTAGGTGGAAGGAAGGATATGTTCATCATTGTTCTATGTATCGATGCAAGAAGAGGGAGCTTGCCTAAGTATGGGTCGACGAATCAAAGTTATTGGGAGGAATTGGAAATGGTAAGGCATGGAGATTGTGAGGAAAACTTGGGATTAGTCATTCACATGAGAGAAATAGTGTGAGGGTTCCAGTAGAGAGATTTAGAGGGGGGCGAGATTTCTTGTCTTAGAGAGACTCTAAGAGAAGAACATTGGGAGGTTGTTGCATGTGTGCAACAAATGGTGACACATTGGGTGAAGCCAAAATTTATGCTAGTCTTTCCTCACTAATAAACATAAAATGTAGATGGTCATAAAATTATTTTTAAGTTTAAAAAATTCTAGAAATAATGTGCAACAATTACATGAAAGATTCCATCGTGGTGGGATCATTAGCGCTAGTGGATCTCGTCTTCTGTAAATAGAGGATGAATAATTATGAGATTTACTTACTTAAACTGCATTGACGATTCAGGTTGATATCTTCGTCATGAGGCTGATATAGGTTTGGGATAAATAAATATTTTTTATCATATATATATATATATCATAGGTGTTGCTCCACTGCTCGCGAACGTCCATAGCCTCAATGGAGTCACCACAACGTCATGGGCCTTGCTCCGCTGCCAGCAAGCATTCATAGCCCCGGTGGAGATATCTGCATGTCCCCTAGTCTGGTCAAACTTTCCTTTCCATTCCTTGTCGTTTTATTTAGAACATGCTTAGAATTTGGTGGATGGGGAAAGAGGTGGCATTTTAGCCTATACGAGATAACTTCCAGCTATTGAGATTTATTTGAATATTTGTTGCACTTGGCTACATAAAGATATCCCTTTGGTTTTCAGCCTTTGGACTTTGACACTTCACCCTTCACGTGAGTAGATACTTAGTGTGTGGATGGTTCCCCTGATACATAGGATCTTCTCACCATCCAATATGCAAGGATGACCATTAATTAACCACTATGTTTAGTCATGGTTTAACTGTTGTCACAACATTCCTAGATAGTTCTGATTCATGTTCAAACAGATAACCCTAATTCTGCTCATGAGCTAGGAAAGTGCCCTCTCCAGTGTGAAGGAGCTTCCTATAAAGATATATGAAGGTGAGATGACTATATGTCATTAAATATAATCAGATATCATAAGACAAAAAAAAATTAAGAAATGAGCTGCTTTGAAGGGAAAATATGATGATGGAAGAACGAAAAGAAAAGTGTTGAATTAGGAGATGAAATCATCCCAAAACCTTGATGCAGTCGAAAAATTAAACTTTAGATGAATGACGATCAACAATATGAAATTAGGAAAGAAAGTGTGTTGATAAAGAAATCATAGATTGAGTGTTTCCAACGGCTTCAAGGATATTCATGCATTCCAACTAGCGAGAAGTTTGCAACATCTTGAAACAACTAATCCGTGTATTGTTTCATTCATATGGGTTTCAGTGCTAGTGTTGGTTGAGAATTACACCTCTCATCATGATTTTCTAAAGAATTCCAATTCAATTGTGCAGCCTTGTGCTTCATTGATAAAGGTTGGCCAGAGTTTGAATTCATTGTCCACCAGATTTATTTGCTTTGGGCTTGCGAGATATTCACTCACTTTGTACCACTTCCAAACCTAAAAGTTAAGCTACAACGTGACACGTTTATCTCTTCACTAGTTCAAAAAAGGTGGATAATTCCAACCGCACACTTGTACCAGGAAACATGTCTTATGATTGTGTCGTTCATCTTCCTCAAGTCATATTATTTTTTCTTAAGAGAGCACAAAACCTCACAAGAGGAATATGCAAACAAGTGAAAAACATATATTATTAATAAAACCAGTGACCAATGACCTGAATTGTTTTATTATCCAATTTTGAACATCATTATCCGAACCGTTGGAAAATTCAACCGAATGTGTGATGTCAAATAAGATATTTCCTTCCTAAAAAATATTTTTGTGGGAATTTCTCAACATAAATCAGACCTAAAGTTTGTATTCGGACTAGCATGGGACACCAAATCAAAGATAATACTTTTTGAAAACAAAGGGGACCGTTCCTACGTGGATGACTAAAATCAAACTATCATTCTTATGAGTTCCCATTGTTAAAACTTTTGAGTTGTAGTGTTTTTCCTTGGTGAAAACAAAAGATATAGCATGTTGAATGATCAATACATCTTCAAACTTCAAAAGACACCACAAAATTGTATTTTTTTTTAGAACCAAGATAATGAATCCACGACTTATGGACAGGGGGTATGATTTCTTTTTCCAATGGCCTTGGCAACTTTTCCCTAAGTTGTAAAGTATTTCTCAACATATGTTCTTTCAACATCTTAGGGTAATAAATTGTTCAATTGTGAATGTTAAGGTGAGTAGTATCAAAACAATTAGACTTCCCAAAGAATTCCTGCACATGGTTTCCTCATGAAGATGGATGAAAACTAGGGTTGAGCCAAGCTTTTAGTAAAACAAAATGAAAAACATTAAACGAAAAGAAGAAATATTTGAAGAACATAAAATTAAACTAAAGAAAATATTCACGAATTGCAAACTAGACTCATCGCAATTGATGATCTTTATTGAAGTAATCAACACAAATCCAAACCTACACTATTGAAATGAAAACAAAAGAAAACATCTAAGCTAGGAAGACAAAAAGGAAGTAAACAAAATATAGCTAATACTATACATAACCTATCCTAGACTAGCTGAAAGAAGGCTAGGTGTAAGTGTAGTGCCAATGAAGACATCAAGTAACTCCAAACCTGCAACCACGTGTTCATGGAAAACTAATTGTACATAATGAAGCAGTGAGGTATGAGAGATAGGAATAATTGATTCAAGAAAATCTCTACTCGGCATGTCAAATTTGGCACTGTGATTATTCATAGGAAATGTTGACGTGTAGGATTCCTCCAACCAAGATTCAATTATGGCATAAAATTTATAATGATCACTATATGACTGCTGGAAGGAAATCAACCAGTGACATACCTGATGAGACTCATCAATGAAATTTACGTGCAGTGTACTTTGTGAGAGAGTCTCAGAGTGAGTGGCATTGTTCATTCCAAGGGTCAAAGTAAGACAATGAGCACCTGATATAATCATTTTTTGAAATTAGAGTTCCTCATTATCGATGAAAATTTCCCTGGGTCCACATTTCACATACTCCGCATGCTGAGAGGAGAGATAATAGTTGATTGTTTGAGGGAAACATTGAGAGAAGGATGACTATAAATATTCTCCTATGACATCAATGTAATCACATGAAGAGTATTTGAGCACTCAAATAACATCTAAGGATGAGTGATGTGCCTGCTCCTGAGGAATAACAAGTAATTCTAGAGCATATTTAGATGAAGGCATTTGCTCGTTCGGCTCAATGTTTCCTCTGTTTTTCACGGTGATGAGTTATTTGTTTGATGTAATTTCTTCTTGAGTATCCAAGAACTCATTACGCTCTGCACATTTTGAATTTATGTGATTAACATATGTGCATCAAGGTCAGAAATTTCAAATTGTGTAAGATAAACGAATGATAGGTTGATGCTTACATTCAATTCTAGGATCGAAGAGTAGCCATCGAAAACATGGTTATTGAGATCAAGTTGTGATTCAGAAAGTTCCATAAATTCAAAATACAAAGGGATTTCAAAGTGCTGCAACCCAAATGAAGTGTCATTAAGGATGAGTGTTTGATCAATCAAAGTTGGGCACCCTTATTGTTCTAGTTTATCATTCAATATTTTATCGTTGAGAGAATAATGTGAAGGAAACTCTACATGATAAATAGGTTGGTGTTCCTACGAGTTATTATCATCAAACAAATTTGTATAAAGTGCATGAATATCTTTAGATTCTGAAGATGACGGGTTTCTTCAATGAGGGATTCGTCACAAACCAAAGTGTATTCATGATTTTTTTAAGGGGAGACAGTAAGTGGTTCACACTCCGAGGCTAAGGGGTCTAATATTTCTAATAAGAATTTCCTCGCAGTTATGACAAAGTGTTGGTCATAGTTTATGTACACCATATCCTTCGTGGCCAGATCTGAATCTTGTGAATGAGAGATGGTTTGATCATCCAGAGCGTACTCTTCAGAAATAGAGACAAGATATGAAAACCAATTAAGGATTTCTTGGTCTGAGGGCTTGTCATCTTCAGGAAATCTACAAAAATATGAATAACTCTTAGAAAGAATTTATCCACGGATTTATTTATGAGCCTGCAGATTTATGCAAGTTGATCAAGGAGTTCATCATAGACATAATCTTCATGCGTAGTGATGAACATTTCCATAATTTTTTTCCAGCTATGAATCGATTTGATTGGAAATCTCCTGAACCGAGTTTTAATTCACCCTTCAAATGTGAGGACAAATAGTTGACATGTTTCATTGTCTTGAACAATATTAAGATTTCATCGAGTGATGTCAAACCGGTTGAGATGCATGAATGCAGAGACATGCCCTTCACCATTGAACTTGGGATTTAACAAGAGATTGATTTTCTTGAATGAAATGGGCTCGGTGGGTCTTGAAAGACTCAAAGGGTTATCCCATACAAAGTTATGGAGAGGAGCCATGGGCTGGTTAATAGTTAAGTGAAATGACTCTACATGGGCAAGCTTGTCATTCGACCCTCCTTATAGCGCCAATTCTATTGGCAGGTCTGAAATCGCCCTTTGTCAACAACAGGGGTTATCCTTGGTAAGAAGTCTCAATTAGACCTGCCACCATTTGGAATAGGGAACTCATCCGGATTATGGCCTGGCAACCATTGTTGGTTTGGTTTTACCAGTTGCAGCCTCGTCCACTGATGAAGGTGAATGATGGACGATTATGCAAATAAAAGATGTACATGAATAATATACAAATGTTGGGCCTGAGGGCTTCTCCCTATTAATATTTTCAGCAGTAGTACATGAAAACTTCAAGGGATGGCTTCTCAATTTTAGTTCACATTGTATTCCCAAAATAGTTCAAAAATATACAATGTTTGAAGAGTAAAAAAGCCCCTTATTTGGGTTCAATTCTAGTATTTATTGAGGTTCAATATGACCTTTGGCATTCTGCCTCCCTCCGTGACCTTTCGCCTTCCATCGTTTGTTTGTATTCCCTTTGTGATGATGAGCAACAAAGACAACATTTGTATCTAGTATTTGTCTTCTAGCGCTAGTGTGCCATCATATATTTCATGCTTTGTTTTTCAAATCGTATATGTTATAACTTGTCAAACTATTTGGTAATCAAATAATATTTATATATAATAAAAAAATACTTATCATTTATTTTAGGCGATAACCCATTAATATTTTGTTACTACCTTGAAAATTAAAGAAAAACACAAATATATGTGTGTGACTTGTGCATCATGGACAAATAATAATAATAAATCTCAATCCCATATTAGAACATCTAGAGCAAAATCAACCTTTCTATAAATTATAAAAAACTTAAAGCAAAAAACAATGGCATTGAAAAATCTCATTATTAATACATGAAACATTTTCTTCAACCTGCTAAAACAACTCCAATATGAAAACACTATCTACAAAATGGTATACCATATACATGTTGAAATAAGTGGGAAAAAAAAGTCAAGTATTAATAAATGTTGTCTCATACAAATACTTATATGATTTCAAATATAAGTTCATGGTATTCCCAATAGTATCAATAGCTACCTAAAGCTTTAGATGTGACAAAGTGACAAATATTATCTAAATTTATAATACACAATCATGGATTTGGTGAAAAATGTTAAGAAAGTCAATTATATATTCATGGAAAAGTTTTATTTATAGGTCAAAAGTATAAAAATATAGAGAATTATTATCATAAATTAGGCTACAATTTTTTATTTTATTTTTAATGAAAATATGAAGAAATTTAGCCAAAAAAAATTTCAAAATTTTTTAACTTTACCAAATTGGTTAAAAAAACCCATTGATAGATTTTGGCCATAGGTACGGTGGGCACCATGAAGACTAGTATAGACATGGGAATCAGTCGATTGTCATGAGGTTCAGATCTCTCCTTTAGCCATTTGCATTAAATTTTCTTTGCTACTCCTTTATCACTATGGCAGCTATTGTTACTGTTGCTTTGTCATCCTTGTTACTTTCGCAGACATTGAGTATGACCTCATCTCAACATTATTTATCTGGGGCCATTTTACCTCCAACAGATGAGCGTCCTCAGCGTAACTTATCAAAAACAAACATTTAAACCCATAGAACCAAAACAATAATTAATTGAAATATCATGTAAAATTCCCTGAATTAGATTCCTGGTTCCTCTGCTTGTGTTGAGATGTTGTGTTCTCTAGGGGCTGTTAACAAAGATCCAGGTCTAAATATTGAAAAACTACATAAAGTCATAGATATCAGAAATACCTTTCCAACAGTATAAAGAATGTGCCAAATGGATATCTGATTTAACAGTTATGGCCAAACACAAAAGGTAGTCTGTCTTGTTGTTGTTCAGGGAAGTTAGTGGGAACTCCTACGATTTGTACAAGAGAAGTTTGTGGGGACTCTTCTAGTAGTTATATGAACTTTTCTGGAACTGAAACTAATCTTGGGAACTCTTCCGGGGAGAACCAACATGCGTGAAAAGCTTCGCAAGCACGATCGATGGTTCGTAGTCATTGACTTTGATTCCATTTTGAGGTTCTGGTATAACATTGAGTAATGATAAAACATAGCTAAGCTGCACAAGGTCATATTTCCTTCTCAAAGCACTTCAACTTGAGAGAACCAAGAGTCACATGAGAGACATTCTGTGATGCCTTTCCTAACAACTCTTTACTCCCTTTCATTGGTTTCACATCTCTTAGCTTGTGGAGGCATCCTTCAAATCTTCTAGATTAAGATTCCAAGTGATAATACCTCCGGTGTATTCACTTTGTGACATCTCTTCTATCTCTTCATATGCCATTTTATTGCGCGCCATTCTGTCCATTTCTCTTAGCTTTAAGATCTTACAGCATTCACCAAGAGGAGGTAGGCCATCAAGAACTGTTCGAGCCGCATAGTCATTTGAACGAGCATGCTCAAAGAAGTGATTTTCCAATGGCTTGGCAGATGATGTTCACTTTGTAGTATCTTTTACCGAGCACATAGCTACCATTTCCTTGAAAGACTTGGGAAATTTCTTGTCCCTTTCATAGTTAAGACTTGGAGGCACATTTTGCAAGGTCATAAGCAAGACCTTCATCAGAGGATATTTGGAAAATGGAGCATCAGTGTGGGGAAGCTCTAATGCAGTAATCCCAAAGGACCATATATCATCTTTGAAATAATAACCATGAAGTTGTTCCATAACTTCAGGTGTCATCCAACATGGAGTCCCCACAAAAGTGCTCCTGGAGTGTTTCCTATTTCCGGAATGTAGGTAGAGATACCAAAGTCTGCTAACTTATCTGAACCGTATGCATCAACTCAAATGTTCTCAACCTTAACATCTTGGGGTATATGTCCATGACTATGTAGATACTCCAGTGTCTTCAAAACTTCTTGCAACAGGTTGCGATGATTTGCTCTTCAAGCCAATCTAGGTTTCTCATATTTCGTGGGATTCTATCTATCAGTTTGTGAACGTTTTATTCCACGGTGCCACTGGAACCCGTCCTGAGGTCGATGACATTGTATGCAAGTCTTCATTTTGTTTAGTTCCAGATCGACATTACCTTGCACCAAAATCAAAGTCATTCATTGCTTCTTGCGAGTTNCAGTTTGTGAACGTTTTATTCCACGGTGCCACTGGAACCCGTCCTGAGGTCGATGACATTGTATGCAAGTCTTCATTTTGTTTAGTTCCAGATCGACATTACCTTGCACCAAAATCAAAGTCATTCATTGCTTCTTGCGAGTTCTTGATGAATCCCAAATTTCCAGCTGGAGTCACAACCAATTTTACTACGGAAACTGATAAGTCATGACTAGTGGCACTTGAAGCTCCGTCCAATCACTCTCTCAACAGAAAAATGCATTTATCAGTTCATCTTTTAACAACTATCAACTTTTTCACTTCGGTACATGTCCATCGACTCCGAGTGATTGCATCTTCTTACCAGAGGGAGGCTTTCTTACATCTGGAGTAGCAAGAGTAGTGATACTGTTAATGTCGCTTGAGACCGTTTTACCTTGGCTCTCCAGATTGGGTTCTCATGTTACCACAACTTATTTAGTGGCTTGATCCATCAACAACTCTGACATGAATCTTCCAAACTTAGTGTAGCTGGCGTTGTTTCTCTAATGAGCCTGTTCTGATCTTCGCCGACAAAGTTCTTCTTATCTCCTTGAAGATAATCAACATAGTTTATCTCGTCTCCTCCGAACGATTCATAGAAGTTCCTTTCAATTTCGTCGATCAGCTTCGGAGAACTTGCTTTCATGGCCTCCGATGGTTTCGGCTAAATTCCTCTCAAGTTTGTCGATGGCTTCGGTAATGTTCTTCTCAAGTCCTCGCAAGACATTCGGGGCAGTTTATATTAACTTCGTTGATAAGCCATCAGAGCACTTCCTCTTAATTTCGCCGATGAGCTTCGACAAATTTTCTCCCAAGACCTTCGATGAGCTTCGACAATGTTCCCATCAAGATCTTCGATGGCACTTAAACCTATTGTCGATGTTGCTGGAGGAAATTTTAAATCTTCAAAACTCGCTCATACTAAGTCGGATTGGAGTACCTTCCTTTTCACTGTGCAGATCATAGAGAGGCACTCTCGGCGATTCGACTAACCGCGCCATATAAGCGTCTCGTGGGTGTAATGGCTGGCAGTGCTGGTTCGGGCGAGATACCCTAGACGATTCATTTTAGAGTTGCGTTAGAATCGTAATGCCTAAAATTATACAACTAACATGTTTCAGGGGTGAAAATTTCATTATGACCTACGCAAAAAAATTGAGTCTAAGGCATTTTTTAATGAAATTTCAGGATCCGCTAAAGCGGATGCTTTGTCCAAATTAGATTTAGCAAGCACTTATGATGTATAGCGGATGCTTTGTCCAAATTAGATTTAGCAAGCACTTATGATGTATAGGGACTTATTTCATCCATTGATGTTCTAGTTATGTGTCATTAGCATGAAATTATAAATCCATCATAACAACCAAGTGACGGAGCTCTTAGTAATGTTTAGGAGCGGGGAGAACTGATTTTCTATTAATATGCATTTCAAAGTCAGCTTAAGAACTACATATGCTCTGGTTAACTCATTTGATGCTAGACAACACTTTCATGATTATGGTTTAGTCATAAATTTATGAAACACAAAGCAAACAAGCTAGTATGGAAAGTGCCATTAAAGCTACTGGCAACACAAACAGGTTTGATTGCAACTGTGATCATGAATTAGGAAAAGCATGGTAGGAATCAATTATCAATTATTCATTTAGGTGTGGAGAGATTAGTCAATTGAAATTTTAGGAGACTAACTGGGGAACACAACAAGAAGGATCTAAGCTGGGAGGAGGATGAGATAGGCTTCATAACAAAGGTCGGCCTTGTTGACATGGTCAGTGTTAGAGAGAGGAAGGAGATTATTGTCAATGCATTTGGTGATGGTGAGGGGTCGACATCCTTTCACTACGCATCGAGGACATGAGAGGGAAACTTATCAACGAGAAATGCATCAAAGCGAAAGGGATGAGCATTGCCGATATGCGATGTATCAACGAAGGTGGAAGGAAGTTAGTCGGTGAAAGGATTACACACCACTAAGATAATCATGTGACCATTATCGATGTGTCAGCGTTGGTGATAAGAACGTGTGTAGTGAGGTTTAGTGGAAGCGCATTGATGCATCAATCAAGTTAAATAGAAGGTGTCTTATTATCGACGAGGAAATCACTGGTGCACCAATGTGTAGGTGGAAGAAAGGATGTGTTCATCGTTACGCTATGTATCGGTGCAGGAAGAGGTAACTTGTCTAAATATGGGTCTACGAATCGAAGTGATTGGGAGGAATTGGAAATGGTTAGGCAAGGATATTGTGAGGAAAACTCGGGATTAGTCATTCACACTAGAGAAATAGTGTGAGGGTTCTGGTATGGAGATTTGGAGGGGGTGCATTTTCTTGTCTTAGAGAGACGCTAAGAGAAGAAAAATGGGAGGTTGTTGCACGCGTGCAACATGACTATATCAAGGAATTAAGATCGCTTGGGCTAGAGTGGAGGAGATTATTGTTTGCAGAGACTCACTTCTCCTCATAAGCCATTTGATTAAAGGCTTATTTTTGATAGATGCAATGTCGGCCTTAGTTTTGTGTCGAATCTGTTAACTAGCTTATAAATTTTTTGAGATGAATTATTACCATATCTTAAGATAAAATAATGAGGGAGCATGCCAACTCATGAATCAAGCAACAAAACAAGAGTTTTGAACTATGGTTATCAACAACAAGGTTCAATGGGAAACTCTGCTATAATATTTGAAATGACTTCTGAAGATATCAAGGAAAATTTAGATTGATTTTTTTTTATATTTATCTAGGAATATTTGGCTCCTTTTGGGTGGATGTTTTTTACTAGTAAAAAAGGATCTCATTAAAACTCGAGTTCATCTGAGAAAGAAGCAGGACAAAAGACTAATCTCGATGACAAAGAAGAAAAAAAAGACAAAGATGCATAGAAGGAAGCTAGGAGTCATTATAGTTGTAAAGAGAAAGGTATTTAGGAAATATATTTCAGAGCTGTAAAAGTCCTAGGAGTATTTTGTAAGTACTACACCTATAACTATCATTTTTTTTGTAATCTATGATGAGAGGCCATCGAATATAGAGGATGAACTATATTTTTGTATTGGGTTGCTTAGATGTGAATAATTTCATACCCTCCATTGCCAATTTTCAACAGTCTCTTAATATAATACCTCCTAGTTTTGGTTAAAAAAAACAATTAAACTCTCTCACTTAACACAAGGCCCAACACATCCATAAACACACCCAACCACCAATTGCACAACCTCAAGGAGAAGAGGGGTGGCCTTCCTAAGCTATGTACAACCCATATGGTCTATGTACATCCTCAAGGATGAGTAAGGTGCAACATACAACCTTGGGAAGATCAATTTATACGACCTCCAATTATTTCCCTAGCACTATGCGGAAGCTAGATTTTGACACCAAAGGTCTCAAAGACTAAAGTTTTTGAAGTACCCAATTTGTTCCTACTTGTTTAACAGACTAGATATTATTATTTGAGGGAATTTGTGTATAAATGAATCGGTTTATTGACTTGCACTTTGATGATGGGACTCAAACTTTTAAATATTTGAATGATTTTAAAATATGATTTTGAACTTGTTATTGATAGTTTTCCTAGTGTGACATGAAACCACAAGTATATTTTAACATGGGATTGCATTAACATTACAATGGACTCTGGATTGATTCAAGGTACTCTAAAATGTTATACGATTAGTGTTATGTTGTGATTTTGATCATGGAATCATTTGATGTGTTGATTTTAGTGTGTGAAGGTACAAGGAACACACTTTCCAGTACCATCAAGAGAGGAGGAACGACATTTATGTTTCCACCTACTATCACTCATTATCCACGACCTAGGTTGAAAAGTTGGTGACATGTTTACTTAGAGGTTCACGTTGTCATAAGGATAAGCCATGAATTAGGTCAGACATGAGGTTTGGATGAGGGGAGCACAATAAGGTGGTAACCTTATTCCTCAATGATCATTAGTCTTTCAACAAGGAAGACAAAGGTTGAGTTAAAAGTGTCTCAAAAATTGCATCATTCTCCCCACCAAAAAAGTTGGATGCTTGAAGGGCATGCAAAACATAACACCCTTGGTACTTACTGAAATGTAACACTTGAAATACATGAAGAAGCATGGAACCCTTGGTATCGGTTATGAATTATCAAAGTATATAGTAAAGAAGATTGATTGAATAATATAAAAAGATGATTTCCTTAGTATGCATAGTTTGTTTATAATGAGCAGAGAGTATCTTCCCGAGTGTTGTTCCTGGTGTCACTATAGAAGTCAGGTGGTTGATCGGTTGATCTAGGGATGGTTTCAAGAAACCTAAGGGGCTCCCAATATACCTGAAAGTACATGGGAGTGATGGATGTGTACATATTTTTTCTAATGAGGTACTACTTGAAGGGTACCAACATGTGTTATAGAGGTTTCTGATAAGGTGAAACGTTGGTTTCTAGACAACCTTGTGAAACCGTTTGTATTTCCTGCATGTAGTCTTCCCCACCGCAGTTTTACCCGTTGAATGACAAATCTATGTGCTTTAAAGATGCCATAAGTACATGTCTCTACCCTGGAAAACAAATTCCCACGATTTCCACAGAGGGAAGTGCTTTGATACCACTTGTTATGTACCAGATCTATTATAATAAGCAGAAAATATAAATATTGTAGAAAATATCATCTCAAAAACAAAATCTAGAGAACCACAACCAAAATGATACTTTTATTGATAGAAAGCAATGTCCACTTGCCTCTATGAGGGGGAAAACTCTATCAGAGCGGTGCTCTATTACAATAATTCTCAGGACAAAGATTTATCATGCCTCGTACTCTTATTTATACTAATTCTATCTTCTAAAGAATATTCTAGAGGAATATCTTTCTAGAAGCGAAAGCTTCTATTAGGTCTTATTACATTGACTTGTTCATATTTATCAAATATTCCTTACTAACTAATGTTTTCCTTTATTACATGGAAAATATATTATTCTACCTAAGTGAGGGGTTAGAGAGGTTATGTCCCTAACATATAACCCTCCTTGCATATACAATTATCTTGAATGTTTCTCAAGATAATCTCAAAGGTGCATTATTTTACAATGAAGGCTTGTGGTGGATAGGTAACTAATAACTTGGTTGAATTGTTGGCTTTAAAACTCTTATTAAGGAAAGCTTATGAGTCAAGTTTGAAACCATTACAAGCTTTTGGGATTTATTACTAGTTGTTAACTAGATGAATGGAAAGCAATAGATTCACAACTTGGAGTTAAATGACTTGAAGGTAAATTTAAAAGAGGTAGTATATATTTTTAGACCTCCATTTTTCATGAGTTTTGGGAACTAAACCAACAAGCAGATTCTCTATCTAAGGAGGGTCTCACTTTGCCTCTTGGATAAATAAATTTGGTGAAATATAACAAAGGTGAAACACATAAGCATCGANCCCATTTTTGGGATTTATTACTAGTTGTTAACTAAATGAATGGAAAGCAATAGATTCACAACTTGGAGTTAAATGGCTTGAAGGTAAATTTAAAAGAGGTAGTATATATTTTTAGACCTTCTCCATTTTTCATGAGTTTTGGGAACTAAACCAACAAGTAGATTCTCTATCTAAGTTTAAGGAGGGCCTCACTTTGCCTCTTGGATAAATAAATTTGGTGAAATATAGCAAAGGTGAAACACATAAGCATCCATAGAACATGCAAAATTAAAAGATTTGCCCATTTATGAGTTTTTAATTGCATATCTACTTAGCTATGATTTTTGTAATATTATGTAATATGTCAAATATGGATATTGTTGAAAGCATATAATTTTTGTAAAAATTCAAGTCAATATGATCAATATGGAACAATGATCAAGTTCATGGTAAGTTTCAACATTTTG